>SDVV010000039.1:0-47864 GCA_016164225.1 Gammarus roeselii | reverse complement strand
ACATATACATTTTTCTTCTGTTTACTCATGTACACGTACATACGCACGAATAAACACATGCACGGACATATACAGGTCTATACACTGGCATACGTACATTCATACATAATTGATCGCCGAAGCGGGTGATGATAGGCTTAAAGATTTGCAAACGCATTATAATAGCAAGCTGTATGACGTGATTGGAGTCAGTGTTACGTGGAGGACGAGCGGAGACGGACGGATCATCCTCAAATAGATAACAATGTTCAAGTATAAAAAATTACTTTACGTGTTTTGGAAGAAGAAATCTCCGAAGATGATATGAGACGGATCGAACAGATATTGACAAATGTTGAAACTTTCAGTTATCTCTGAATGGGTAAACAAGAATCAAAAGAGTGGGAGATAACATTCAAATATGGATGAAGGAAAAAGGAAGTCGGCTCTGGGTAACTGACATCGACGGCTTTCAGTCGTATGTAACAAACTTCAAGGGAAATAAGAAAGCAACTCTCGAAATTGATATGATCCGAGTGGAAAATAATCATGATTGTAATAAAGCTGAACTGTTGGGGAACGGTTTTTTCCTAAAACCAAAGAAAACCTGGAACGTATGCAAGAATTCCTCATAGATGAAAAATAGAACGACATTGAATTTGAGTAGCTTCGAATAATTAAAGTTCAAGAAGAAGAAGGATTACATTTGTGGACTCAAGGGCAAGGAGCAGCCTTCGGTATTCGCAACAAAGATATGGTGGATTATATGATTGATTTTGAGAGGAAACGTAAAAATCGTGATGCTGGGTATGGGTGGCTGTACGAGTCATGCTGTAATCGAAAAAACGAGTTAGAAGTCATTGATGATGTTAGCAAGATCTGTAAATAATACTAATAGAAGTATGTGAATTCCTAAATCAATTGTTTATAATATCCTAGAACTCAAAGGTTAAGCGATGAAATTGCATTTATTGCGTTGGTTGGCGTTAGCTTCGAAGTTTTTGAAATCGGTAGGAGAATATATTTCAAGGGGTGCAACGGTACCCATAAACCTATCTCGGGGTAAATGCTGTATATGTGTGACAGAATGGTGAGATATAAATCAGAGTCCGAAGAGAACATACTCAATCAATATCGTGTTTCTGTTGTGGAAGGATGATTATAGCTTGAGTCCTCGATTGTTCGAAAGAAATGGGGTGATGGGGGTCTGTAAACTTTGCCAAAAAAAAAAAATGAATAAACATAAATCCACTAGTAACGTGTGGAGTCATTTGAAACGCTGTCATCGTGAAGAGTTTGAAAAAAATATTCAAAAGAAAAAAGGTAGATCAACTATGCAAGTCGTCAATGGATGAAGTGTCAGGAGATATCGACGAAAAAAATGTGTTAGATCTAGTATGAAATAAAGAGCCCGTTTGTATGATGATGGGAAGAAATATGAATTACATGTAACATTCAATCCATCTGAGATTGAAAAAACTGACCTCTCTGGTAACATATATGAGTCGAGATTGATTGCGCAGTAGAAATAATTAGGAGTAAGTTATCAAAGCTGCAATAGATAGAACAAAATGTAGAGACGAGTGGAGATCTTTATTATGCATTGAATAAAACAACGACTGAATATCGTACATAAGTTCATTGAATAAAACAGTGACTGAATATCGTACATAAGTTAGGTTATGTTAGTTTTTTGATGATTTACTAGATCAGAATTGGATGTGTGTATCAAAGTGCAAAGGATTGATCAAAATGTTGAGATAATTGGAGTTAGGTTAGGTTGCGTAGGTATTAATGTATCTGCCAGTGTATGTTAACCCTTTTGCAAAAAAATGTGTGTAAATGCCGACATTAAGCCGACATCGACCGTGAATACGTCTACATTATACCAGCATATGCCGGCACATGCCGGCATATTTCGGCATAGGGCGGGATCAAACAGTGAATTTAGCTACATTATACCTGCATATGCCGGTATATGGCGGTATCAAACCGTGATAAAATGCATGAGAAATTTCGAGCGATGACACATAATTCATGGTTAAGTTGGTTAGATTAGGCAATATGCATCTGGCAGTGAATGGTAACCCATTTGTACAAAATGTGTGTAGATGCCTACATGCTGCCCCATACATGAGCCAACGCAGTGACGCTAACGATCATGTATGTCTAAAATTGGACTCATATCTTTACTTATTCAGATAGCGGTCCGCTTTCAGGGAAGAAAGATGTCGCCCAGCACGATATGGATGTATTTTACCAGAAAGGAGAACACGGGGGTATGTGTTATTTGCAATGCGGAGATAAAAATTGAGCAAATAAAGATCGACGTTCGGGTTTTGGCAACATCTGAAAAGACAGCATTATCTTGAATATGATGCTCTTATAAATAGGCGAAAAAATATAAGCTCTAAGGATACTACGGCTGTGTTGATAGAACATAATAATCCGGACATGGGTTTCCAATCTAATGTTATAGACGCTCAACAGGGTGCGAGCGTAAAAGAAATCATGGTGCCGGTATCAACCAAAAGTGAAACGTAGAAAGATTGGGTGAAATGGGGGGAGTATTTCCAAACCTTAGCCGAAGTTGAAAATAATGCAAATAAAGGGAAAACGCGGGATACTTTCAGTGGAATGGATATCAGTGATAGTGATATCGAGGATATGTCATGTGAAGAAAAACCTACAAACGTTGTAGGAAACCGAAATATCAAATGGGGTAGTGAAAGGGTGACATGTATAAAAAGTAAAAAATTGCATACTAAAATCGAATGTATATTTGATTTTGTTTCAATATTATTGGTAATGAAACATGAGGAGAGAGAATCATGTCTCAAACGTTTGAGTGCTAGGAGAATTTATGTTTTTTTCTGAAATATGCGGGAATAAATTAATGGTAATGTGGGGAATAGCAAGAAGAAACCTAAAACGATTCGATGTCAAAAACATGTATATGTAATAAAAAAAATAGCGTCCATAAAAAGCTCGCTGCAGACTAAATACAAAGTTTTGGTTACAAGGATAGGATTGAAAGTGTTGCATACACTTCTCCCAAAGGTCGACGTTCATCTAAAATGTGTACTAAGGGCGTTAGTCTTGAACATCAATAAATCAGAGAAAAAAAACATACCCAGATGATAAATCCTACACCGATATGACGAGTCGACAGCTTCAGGTGAGGAATGAATATACATCATTGATATAGATCCAACAGAGTGGCACTGGTACCAAGGATCAAGATAACACAAGAGAGGTAGGTCGAAGTCATTACATATGTTTCGCCGAGGTGTTCACGTCAAAATTTCGATGTGAAAAAATTAGGTTTTCGTATAAATTATATCCCATGTAGATATAAAATGCGTCAAAATCTATTATCAATATAAATAATATATATAATAAAATCTTTGTTTGCAATATCCTAAATTTAACTCGAATGAACTAGCATTGAAAATGCACCAAAACGCCTCTTGCCCTACGTTGAAAATGTGATAGATATTAAGCTAATTGAAGTTGTACACAGGTACCTAAGCTATCAAATATATATATCTCATCAACTGAACGGTAGCCAAACCAAAAATGCTCTAGGACCTCTCCATCCAGTAAATCGTCTTCTAAACGTTACATTATACACTTGCTAGAGTTCAATTACAAAGATTCCACATAGATGCAGTACGGACTTTCACCTCCTAAACATACATTCCTATGATTGTCGCGGAAAAAAAACTTACAACAACAATATATATAAAATATCTAAATTAGATGCTCTACTCTGCTCTAATTTACATTAAAAAGTGTAATACACTAGGGTAATCATCCTAGTAAATCGGTTTACTTATACAAACAGCCATAAACATAACTAGGTTTTTGCCTGGGGGACTGACTCTCTAACTCCTCCTAAATATTGAAGAATGGACCTACAATAAACATACAATAACCAAATAGCAAGATCAAGTTTGTAACAAATCGTCTGTACTATATCTATAATAACCACGTCAAATATTGTATCAGGATGATAGAAGATACATAAAACACTATAAATGAACAACATGTGACTAAAATACACCGGAACAAAATGTTCTATTTTGCAGATATAGCCGTAGTATAACCTAAATTTCTTTAACAATCTTGCTCATAGCCTGCTGTCCGTATGACAGCGAATGGTACAGGTCAATCGCTTGAGAGTGCATTAGCTACTGAATGAAAATATGCAGAAATACTACGAGTACACTTTGCATGAAATGATGAAAGACCGTGAACCTCAACAAGTTAAAACCTGTAAATGTTCACATAATGTAAATAATCATTGTATGCCCCTATGTATATAAAAATATATAAATTATAATAATAAACTTGTCTCATTGTCAACCTAAATAGGTATTTGAAAAAAAAAGAATTGGAAAGAGCTGTAACGGAACCCATAGAAACGATGTAAATGATTCTATGTAAATCAAATAAATATATATAATTGACCATGATTGATTGTCAACCTGTAATTTGTTTTCGAATACGCGTGAATATAATGCCAAAACCCTAAAATTGTTCACTTAAAGGTGTATTTTATTCCATCAATATATATGTATAAACAATGCCTACTATTCAATTGAGTCATTCAATAACAAACCTAGTAATATATATCATGCCCTTCTACCGCGCGAAATATTCCATAACAATCATATACAGCGACCTAATAACGAACATCTATATAATCCGTTCGTAAGCAATCGTAAATGAAAGCAACCAGATACCGTATGGAAACTGAAATTTATCGTATGGAAATACTATTCTCCATGAGGACCATATATCACGAGATAAAATCTTTGTGTGACCGCACATCCTGAGATAAAATAGCTAATTGTCATAGCTAATTACCAGTTGCGGTTGAACTACAACAATCGCTTCTACTTGCGTTATGGCCACCCCATATGCAATTGACCAGAATAGAACTAAATAAACCTTCAAGTATAAGATCCAAGCGACTAAGTCGGTCACATTAGGAAAATAATGTACATCCTAACAAATACATTGCCCGACTCACAAAAAACTTGCGTTCTTGACGACCTTATGCGTCCCCTCTTCCCCACCCGTCCCGGGCAGTCTCTATGTACCATCAGTTACTCACTTGACCACAAGAGTTATTGTCTTAACATATGACTATTTTGTCCAAGATAAACAGCGACTAAGTCAGACACACAAACAAATAAGATACATCCTAACAAATACATCGGCCGACTCACAAAAAACTTGCGTTCTTGGTCACTTCATGTACCATCAGTAACTAACTTGACCACAAGATCAATTTCTTAACATATAACAACAATGTCCGAGATATACAGCGACTAAGTCAGACACACCAACAAATAACATACATCCTAACAAATACATCGGCCGACTCACAGAAAACTTGCGTTCATGGTATTTCTATGAATAATCAGTAACTAACATGACCACAAGATCAATTTGTACTAACATGTAACTAAAATGTCGGAGAAATACAACGCCTGAGTCAGACTCATTATGAAATAATATACTTCATAACAATTACGTTCGATGATAGGTTCAAAGATCTAGTCAACCTATATCTAATTCCTTCACATCCGCGTCTTGCTCCCCCTAATTATCGCCTATCTAATTCCTTCACATCAGCGTTATGCTCCTCCTAATTATTGCCTATCTAATTCCTTCACATCCGCGTCTTGCTCCCCCTAATTATCGCCTATCCAATTCCTCCACATCCGCGTCCTGCTCCCCCGAATTATCGCCTAGCTAATTCCTTCACATCCGCGTCATGCACCCCCTAATTATCGTCTATCCAATTCCTTCACATCATCGCTTTGCTCCCCCTAATTATCGTCTATCTAATTCCTTCACATCCGCGTTTTGCTCCTTCTAATTATCGCCTATCTAATTCCTTCACATCCGCGTTTTGCTCCCACTAATTATCGTCTATCTAATTCCTTCACATCCGCGTTTTGCTCCCCTTATTATCGCCTATCTAATTCCCTCACATCCGCGTTTTGCTCCCCCTAATTATCGCCTATCTAATTCCTTCACATCCGCGTTAGGCTCCCCTTTACAGTACTCACAGGTACAGTGGTCAGGAATGGGGCTGACATGTGGCTCAAAGAGTATGGCCATAAAAAGTTAGGCTTCTGTTTACTGATGACTTAAGTGAATCACTTCAACGATGAGCAGCTTGTCGCATAACATCTCCAACAAATCCATGGAACTTAAGATCGACGTCCACAAGAACATACATAATTCACGTTGAACATGGATGAACACCAAATGACCACCAAAGAGTGTAAAGCACCTATTCACCAGGACCCTCCATCAAGTAAATCGTCTTCTAAAACGTTACACTATACATTTGCTGAGATCAATGACAATATTCCACAGAGATGCAGTACGGATTTACACCTGTTAAACATATATTTCTATAATTATCATTATGGTCCCCGTTATATTAAATCGGTCGACTTACACAAATAAGTGAAAAAACAGCGGGCTTTTGCCTATGGGGCTTTCTAACTCCTCCTAAATAGTGAAGAATGGTCCTACAATATATATACAATGAAGTAACAACAAGACCGAGTTTATAACAAATGTGATCTTCTATATCTATAATAACCATGTCATATATTGTACCAGGATGGAGAGAAAATATATAAAACACGAAAAAAATAACAACATGTAACTAAATTAAACCTGAAATAATGTTTTACATTGTAGATACAAACGTAATATATCCTAATATTCATAAAATTGTCTAAAAATACACTATATATTGCATCGAAGATGGAAATTCAACAGAGAACATACGAAATTAAACGAAAATATTCTAAAACTCTCGAGTGGTAGCAAAGCAAGAAGATCAATTCTCTACCATGCCCAAAACATCCATTAAAAACCGTAATGAACGAGAAAAAAATAGCATGTAACCAAACAAACAACTAATGTGAATAAGATACCAAGACGTGCGAGCAACATAACTGAAACCTATAGTAAATGATGTGTAGTACTTCTACGCAAATACGGTATAGTACATACAAAATCGGATGGATATAGCCTCAAATCAGTCCAGGGCAGGGTTAAATTAACACCTCTTTAACTAAAGTAACAACGGCTTAATCGTAACAGAATTCCATATACACATATAAAATACCACAATGATGCATCAACCTACCAATTATGCCTGAAATATTGTGGAAGATGCAAACCGGAAATATCCTAAAATCCTATAACTGTATGAGATAACTATTCAAAATTCCAAAACAATAACACAATCAACATGAATCAACCAAACATTACTAAGAATACATAACACAATATACTGGGATAGATAGGATTTCGTAACAAAACTGCTGTATCAACCCAAAATACAAACATCAACTTGCAAACTATCAGACAAATAAACCATAGTATTCCTATAGATATTATATACGTATGAAATAAATAGATGGAAAACACAAAACAACACCTAAATTCAATATCAAGCTGGCACCAAGTATCCCACCGCTATAAATGAGTCAATTATACTCTTGGGTGATTCTCCTCTAAGAATGTTTCAGTCACCTAATTGAATATTATAGCTTTCTTTATGTCTGCTAACAAAGAAAACGATAGAAGGAGTTACTGCAGGTGTAAGTAAAACGAAGCGCTAAGGGTACTCATAAAAATGATTACAGAAAATAACAATAGAATAATTGAATCTATGCCACTTGTAAATTGATCATTATACTGTAAATAAAAATATATAACCTATTAACACTCGAATATTCTGAAAGCTATCCGTCTGTCCGCTTGCTAAAACCAGTTCCTTCGCGCTGCTTGTCTTTGTGCCGACCGCCTGCCTCCCGCTGACTCAAGGTTGCATGCATTGCCCCGGTGAAATGTTATGTGCAAATTCCCGTAGACCGGACAAAATCTGCGTTTAGGGACCCTTTATACTTCTCCCAACCACCCGTAAAAAGCTTATCGCTTTCGGAAAACACACCGGACGATACGAAGCTGTCTAAACCTCAAACACTTGTGCAAGTGTGGCGGTCTCTCCTCCCCATTATGCACAGAGATTATTTATTTTATAGATTATTAACATTTTATTTAAGTATAATATTATTTATTTTCTCGTGGGCTCTATTATCTATCTGTGCCCTTTTTTCATGATGATAAATTTTGCTTTGGTTTTCATTATATGTATCGAGGTTGGTTGAGACAAGGTGACCCAGGAAAAGATGGGTACTCGTGGGACCCGAGGGACTCGGGGCACCCGGGGTTTCGGAAACTCGGGGTCTCGGAAGATCAGGAGGATTTGGGGTGACACACTTGGACCCTTATGGGACCCTTTAGGACACCCTTGACACCCTTCGGGACCCTCCTGAGAAACTGGGACCCTCTTGAGGCCCTTCTGATGCCTGAAACCTTTGCTCCCCCCTCCCAAATCTACGTTAAACCTACTTTGTATCTACGTTAAACCTACTCTGTAACTACGTTAAACCTGATCCGTTTCTACGGTAAACCTTTTCTGTATCTCTGTTAAACCTACTTGATATCTATGTTAAACCTTCTTGGTAACTACGCGTTAATCCTACTCGGTATCTGCGTTAAACCTACTCTGTATCTACTACTGAACCTACTCTCTATTTATGTTAAATCTACTCTGTATCTATGTTTAACCTACTCTGTATCTATTTTGAACCTACTCGGAGCCTGCGTTGGAACTACTCGGAATCTGCATCGAACATATTCGGAATCTGTGTTGAACCTGCTCGTAATCTACGATATACCTACTTTGCCACTCTTCAATTGCCCTACGGGGGAGTCTACATTAATTTCGCGTAGGGACTACGGTTGAAAACTGAACCAACTACTACTTCTACTAATACATTTACGAAGATACGCGTTAACTCTTTACTCTCTGGTACGCGCTAGTACGCGAATATGCAACAATTGAAATATGGACTTGATTTCATCTTGACAAGACATATTTTCGCACGCGATACCGTGCGAACTTACCTGAATCAATGACACCGCCCTACGGGGAGCCTAAAATGACTCACGTTTAGGCTCCGGTGAAAATGAGACTCAAACCAAATCCAGTTCATCGCACTAAAAAATGCTTCACAGAATTTACCATTACTTGCTCCAGGAGCATGCGCAAACCGGTCTCAGAAACATGCACTTCAACCCGCCAGTCTGTACCGTTCTCGGACAGGCCTCTTTTATTACGAGCGTCGTTTGCTGAAGCAGTAGCCAGCTGGCAGTATGTGCCTGTCAGAGTTATGACAGTTTTATTACCATTTAGCCCTGGTGAAACCTTGTTTTACGCCTACGGCCTTTGTTTTGCAGAGCAATAGCTCACTTTAGAATCTGAAGGGCTTAGAAATTGTCCTTCGTGTCCTATTTTTCATACCAGAACTCTCCTCTTGTCCTATTCCCTCCGAACAGAAAAAAAAATCGCCAATGTTCATATTTGAAAATATAAGAACTAATAATCATGCAAGATATCTGTGATTTTTAATAAAAAACAATTCAATTTACGCTAACGGCTTTCATTTTTCTTTAGACCATTGTGATATGCCTTGTTGTCACATTACGGTCTAAACCATGTATCCAATTATGTCCATACTTTATGACTGAATACCTTGCATGGAACCGCTGCTGTGCTCCTGCTGCTGCCAGTGCACTTACTTGGACCCGGGTATTTGAGTTTCTCGACTTTAATAACAAACGATCGACAAAACAGCGTAATTCATGGGAACACCCTTGTTCCTCAAAGTTTAATAAGCATAGTTGTTCGTCACCAAACAATTTATTTTCTAATCTGGTTTCACTGTAATGAGCACAATATATCGGCGGTAAACGCTTTTCTCTTATTTGATGGACCACAGATTTTACAACTGTAAGAAGATAACAATAGGAGTTTTGGTCCATACTGTATTACCTTTTAATGGTAAGAAGATAAGTTCTGAAGTGAAACGTCAAGGAGGGCATCATGTTGGGCCAGTGTATTTTCTTGTTTAAATAAATCAAGAAAGATAAATTTTGTAGAAGGGAATAGCATTCATCGAAGATACTCGAAATACCTCAAATCAGCACCTAAAGAGAGAGCCACCGACCCACGATTTTGATTAGAGATTGCCACAGTTACATTCCTTGCTAAACCAATGCTGACCAGTGCCGGAAGCCTTTTTTACCGGGCTAGTGCCAATGCTGGGCACCAATTTAACTGTACCGCTATCAATGCAGGACACCGTTCATCCCGAACATTCTGGGGAAAGTGCTATAGCTGGGAGCTATTTAGCGGCGATTTTGGATGAATTTGTCAAGCCTTGACTAGAACATTTCGATTGTAATTGGGGTGGTTGGATGATTATTCATTTTATAGATCATTAATACTTTTGTTTAGTATTGTGCCGCGTTGCAGCGGAGAATATTCAAAGTGCTGTCGTGTGTCGTTCATCTCGGTTGTGTGTTTTGTCAACGTAGCAATAATATTTTGTGTTTATCATTTAAATCGAAATATGTTTTAAACCTTCCTCCCTTCTTTCGCTCTGTTGCGATAGCGTAAAGAAGAAGAACGCCTGCCTTTATTTAGTCTGGAACTGACTTTCTAGCGCTAGTCGTTAGCAAACCTTGCCTTTGTGTCGACTGCTCTGATCACCGTGTAAGTGTAGCATTCGATATATTTATTTCCTCAAATCTAAAGCTGACCATGTCGTTACATTTCAGTCATTCATTACTAGCGATCAATGAAGTTACTCTGCTGTACAATTTATTCTGAAGTGCAAGGCGTAGCGTCGTGTCTGAATATTTCACTTTAACGATTGCGTGCACATAGTAGTTTTGCAAGCGCACCTGTCAATGCGCGAGCCCTGCTCTAGCTTGAAATTATCTTCGTAGTGATCGTTGATTCAACGCTGGATAAACTCATCCCATATCGCTTCACAAACTAGCTTATTTCTCTCGCCGAGGTTTCTCGGCTCTAGTGAAAGTGTCACCATACGATCGTTTATGAAACTTTGGTTCGCAGTTGTGTAGATCATAATCGCCTACCTTAAATAGTATGCATTCCTTTGTGTTCAGAATGTGACTTAGATGATCTGAAGCGTTTTCCCGCTCCGGGCGATATCAGTCTTACTGACAGCGTTTATACTCTGGTTCTAGGCACGACACCTGACCCATTACATACTGGGGAATGTTCATTTGGGTACTGTAACATTTACCATGTGTGTGTGTTGGTTGAAACCTAAGAATACAATTGTATCAAATAATCCAAACTCTAATTGGCCGAGGTTAGATTCCTCAATCACCTTATGAATCCACTACTATGCATAACTGCTGAGTGTGTTCATTTCGACCGTGAATCAGTGAATCTCGCGCCTCTCGATATCACGCTTTAGGAACGACCAATGTCCGTTCGGAAGTTCTCTTTTTCCTTACCGCGTCAACTTTAGGTGTAATTTACAGTGTTAATGTTGACTAATGTTTCATCTACGTTTTTCTTTTCTGTTAGGCTGAATTTCTCTTTCGTCACGAGGTCTAATTATTTATCTTCTGTTAGGTATGGAAATGTTCATATTTGTAATATATTAATTTTTACTTGTGCAGTTTACGGAATAAATTGAAGACAACCAACCTTTCACGAATTACCGTTAAACTCGCGAAACTTCATCTTGGAAGTAGTGCCAGCAAGGGCCCGCGAGCCCGTGAATGCTCGTACAAGTATTATATTATTTCTTATTTCGTGGGCTCTATTATTTATCTGTGCCCTTTTTTCATGGTGATCAATTTTGGATTAGTTATTGAATTATGTATCGTTAGACGCCCGCAGGGGCTCTAGGTGGACTATGCGGTGTGCTAGTTAGTATAGTCCGACCACGGTGGGAGAAATTGCATTCTCCAGGGCGCCTAATAAATGTACGAGCACAGCTAGGCCTTTTGATGGAAAGAAGGTGAATTATAGTTGCTGTTGATGTTGGAGAGTGAAAGTGTTGAATGGTACTGTGCCTGGAGTGGATGAGGCTAGTTGAGGCAGGTTGAGGCGAGTGGAGACGAGTCGACTGGCGAGGCGATGAGTCGAGATAAATAGAGGCTGGCTGAGACTAGGTGACATGGGAGTGGGGGTCTCCTGCGGGACCCGCGGGACTTCAGGGACCCAAGGGTTTCGGGAGCCCGAGGGACTTGGAAGACCATGAGGATTTGGGGGGACCCTTTTGGACCCTTCCAAGGCCCTTTGGGACACCCTTGAGACCCTTTGGGATCCCATTGAGAAAATTTAGGACCAGTTTGAAGCCCCTCTGAACACTGGGACCCCTGTTTCCCCCTCCCCACGCTGTTAAACCCGTACACAGGAAAATGAATAACTGTGAAATGCTTGAGTAGAACAATTAACCATTACAGTCCGCGAATTACTGGCGCAGAGGGCGAGGGTCGCGTCGAGACTGGTTGAGGTGCGTCGAGATCAGTCAAAACATGTCGAGACGAGTCGAGTTGGTCGCGACGAGCCGAGACTGGCCGAAATAATTCGAGACGAACCTAGATGAGCTGAGACGAGGGGACCCGGGGAGCTCGGGGAACCCGGGGGACTCGGGTTACCCTCCGAAATTCGTTGGGCTCTTTTGGGACCCGAGACACATCTGCCACCACACTCCCACCGCAAAATGCTTGAGATAAAATTATGTTATTACAGTTCACATGATTACTAGCGCAGAGACCTACTCGGTATATACGGTAAACCTACTAGTTATCTGAGTTAAACCTATTCTGTATCTGCGTTAAATATACTCTGTATCTACGTTAAACCTACTCTGTACCTACGTTCAACCAACTCTGTATATATGTTAAACTAACTCTGTATTCACGGTATACCTACTTTGTATCTATGCTGAACCTACTCTGTATCTACGTTAAACCTACTATGTATCTACGTTAAACCTACTCGAAACCCACGTTGAACCTACTCGGAATCTGCGCTGAACCTTCCCGCAATCTACGCTGCACCTACTTTGCCCCTCTTCAATTGCCATACGTGGGAGTCTGCATTAACTTCGCGTTGGGGCTGCTGTGGAAAACAGAAGCAACTACTGATACTTCATCGATTGTATCGCTGTTAACAACTTCCGCGCGGAGTCCGTTCATTTCTCGACCACTCTTTAAGTGAAGAACAGTGGAACGCTTGCCAACGATTTTGTAACCATTGTTCTGGTCAGTCCGTTCACATCTGGAGTGAAAGGGTAGCTCGCTTGATGTTTTCTTACCCTTCATTATTTTCCAGACTTTGATCAGGTAACGTCTGGCTCTACGCTTCTCTTGCGAACAATGATTCAGTTCACGTAGTCTGTCCTCGTACGATTTATTGCGCAACGAAGAGAAAAGTTTGGTAGCGCTACCTTGAACCTTCTCTAATATAATAACGTCTTTTCAAAAAGGTATGGATACGAGAATGTTACGGAATACTCAATGTGCGGTCTTACAAATGCATTATATAACTTGAGAACACTGTTCTGCTCTTGTACAAGATTTTGCGTGATATCATGCTCAAAATTTTATTGCAGTTTTTTACAGAAACGTTACAACGCTTACTAGTTTTCAAGTCGTTACTAATGATAATACCTAAATCTCGCTCTTTACTGTCAGGAATCCGTTTCTTTCTGGACATTGAATATTCGTGCATGAGGTTACGAGGACCTATGTGCCTAACTTTACATTTGTCCTCATTAAATTCCATTTGCCACTTTTCCGACCAATCAACAATTTTGTTCAAGTCTACTTGGATCTGCTGACACTCTAGTTCGGTTTGCACTTTTCCTCATATCTTGTATCGTCGGAAGACTTGCTAATGTTTGAGAGTACGTTGCTATCGAGATCGGTCATTAACTGGACCCAACACGGATCATTGAGTCACGCCGCTTGTACCTTACCCCAATTGGAGGGTGCTCCGATAGGTACGACTCGCTGCCGTCCGTCCGTGAGCCAGCCTCTGTCCGTGAGCCAGCCTTTGTCCGTGAGCCAGCCTTTGTCCGTGAGCCAGCCTTTGTCCATGAGCCAGCCTGCCTTTTCCAACGTCAGCCTTTGTCCGTGAGCCAGCCTTTGTCCGTGAGCCAGCCTTTGTCTGTGAGCCAGCCTTTGTCCGTGAGCCGTCAGCCTTTGTCCGTGAGCCAGCCTTTGCCCGTGAGCCAGCCTTTGCCCGTGAGCCAGCCTTTGTCCGTGAGCCAGCCTTTGTCCGTAAGCCAGCCTTTGTCCGTGAGCCAGCCTTTGTCCGTAAGCCAGCCTCTGTCCGTGAGCCAGCCTTTGTCCGTGAGCCAGCTTTTGTCCGTGAGCCAGCCTAATAATGATTATTACTAGATGCGGGATGAGTAGATTTTTATTTCAAGATGACCTACATAGGCTTTTTTCAGGTGATTCGTTTATGACCTACAGTGATGAGTTTTTGCGGGTAATTATGCGAGTCAAACTTGGGATAAACACTAAACTAAGCTCAGGCTAAGACGAGGTTCTTTTGTTTCGTAAATCAAACAATTATCATGCTGTTTACAATTGCTAAATTAGAAGATATGAATTATTTAAGCGGACTTTTCTTGCAGTCCAATTTCTGGTTGTCCACAAATTGCAATAAACCGCTTTGTGTTTCCTTCTATCGTTTTACAGTTTCACATTTCTGAGAGAAATGGTCTACCTCTACAGATTTATGCAGCAAAATCTAAGAACAACGAGTTCCAGTTATAAAAAAAATGCTGATCCCGTACATTGAGTGACGCAAAACAATGAAATAGATTGAATACAATTCGAAGTTTAAAAATTACCCAATAAATAGAACAACATAGGAAATTGGTGAATATTATTGTAAACTGACACGAGAGTTTGGCATCGGGAATGATGTATTGCTTGATTCAGCAACCGAACACTCCATTAATATTGCTTTGTTGCGAAGGTCCAGCCCTTAGGACCGCAACCGACAGTTTTGAGGGAATACCATCGGTAAGGTTATGAAATGGTCATTAAATGTTGCAGCTGGGGAAAGCGACGTGCGACATCTGAGTTGTTACCAAACAGGGCACTGTTGTTCTCAAATGGAGACGGTAGATGAAACTAAAGTTATAGTAGGATATGATGGCTGGATGACGAGGAGCGTCGCTCGGGAATGGGACCTGACCAATGCTAAACGGAAACAATTCGTTTTGTTTACTTACTCAGTTTAAATATCGGGGACCAATGCATGAACATATTATGTGTTTAATAATATGTTTGAGACATGTCAGGCATAATATGTATAGCGTTTGGTGACAGAAATCGATCTTCCGTTGGCCTGCGATTGATGGAGATCGATATTATTGACGATAAGGCCATAAATTGTTTAGATATAAACATACCCCTTCCTTGTGTTCAGAACTGATGTGTTGGTCTAGAGCACAGGTCAGACATATTTGTAAGGCAAAATATAATTATACAACCAACACCTAATAACTTGAGAACGGGTCTACGCGTCACAGTTCTCTGCTACCGCAGCCAGAAGAAATCGATAATGAACGATCTTAACGGACCCATATGCAATGTTACCGTTCGGCCAGGGCAGTTGACTGTAATGGGTCCGAGCTCATAGTTATCAACTCTGATACCAATGGGTATCTTTATTCGTCTACAGGTCGGTATCGACCTTCTAACATAATCACTACCGGCAAAACGAGAGAAAATGTCTAAATTACCAGCGTTGTTTGCTCTCCAATTTCATTGAATTCATGAGTAGATGAGCATATAATTCGATTTAACATAAAGTATAGCGGTACAGAAAGAGTTTGTGCCTTTCTAGTCCCATTGCAAGGAAACTACTATTATTTAAACACTCAAGGTAATGTCTTTAAATTTACCACCACTGCTACACAAAACATTGAGTAGCAAATGATACGATTCCACTTCTGTAATTTCCAAAATCATGAAGGATGTGACTGCACAATGGATGCTCGGGTCTTAATTATCTTCCAATAATATTTTAAATGGATCGCTACGATACCAGCACCGCCATAACAATTAACTGCTTTGTCAGCTCTCTCCCGGTAGGCCTACGGTGACAAGCGACGATTTTTTAAAATTCAAAATAGTGTTCGTTATATCAAAGTTACAATTCCTTTCTATTACTACCGACTTAACCCTACTGTCGTTGCAGCTAACTGCCAAATGCGCTAGCGTATGCAGGATCACCATTGAAGCTGTAGCGGCACGGACTGTCGTGGTTTCCGATTGACACTTCTACAGACGACCTGATATAAGTGATGTAAATATAGCAATATTTTGATCCTAAAGTTTTCATTCTTCTGCCCGTTTTCAGGTTCATTTGTCACAGTTCTTCAATGCCGCTGCAATTCATTAATTGATTCTTATATTTATTCGATATCGTGCTCTACGATATAAGCAATTTAATTTAAATTGATGTGGCTTCTTATGGAGGTCTGTCCGAAGGAAATTATTAACGACTTTTAATACTAGTCGGTATGCAATTACATCAATCAAATGTTCAATATCCATGAAGCTCGATCCATTTCTAACTTCTCTCATGCATGGCTAATCCTTGGATACTGACTGATATTTTCGAAGCATATAATGTAACAGCTATATCTAATAGTCCTGATTTTTTTATTGAGATCTATAGTTTAATAGAATCTGTGTCTTTATTGAGACATCTGAGATGCGTAGTTTTGAAGAGTGTATTGCTGGTTTAAAGAGTCATAATTGGTGTCGATAGTGTGGTGCTCTGTTCTGAGGCGGCAGTGCTCATCATGGCCGTGGATGGTCCTCGGTGGATTTACGAAGTCACCATCAGAATGCGGGGACGGCTTGGATAGGGTGCTCTGAATTTCGATCTGGATTATGATTTGAATACGGACGCTTTTTTTCGTTTCTCCACTTTTGGAAGCACTTGCCTGACTTTTGTGTTTTCTCTCCTAGTTAGACACTTTTTGCTCTAATTCCCTCTGTTATACCAAAAGTTTAACTTAGTGAATCTATTTCGCTACGCTTATTTTATCTACTGGTCACACTATCTCCTCAAGTAGTTTTCAAAGTTCTAATTTGTATTTTGTTTCCCCTCTATTATCCAAATTTCACAGCACCCCTACTTCATTTCTTCCAATTTCTCTTCCCCTAGCACCTATGCACCTACGTTTTTTTTGTATAAACTATTACCCGTCTTTAAGCACTCTTTTTAATTACACAGCTCACTTATTTATATTCAGTTCCCAGATTTTGTTATATATTATGGTTTACTCCAATATTTTGTTTACCGAATGAACAATAGTAAATTGATAGTCGCACAAAATTCCGAGCCGTTAGTGGGACGGATCGTTTAATTAAACCGTGGCTAATTTATCCAGGGTTGGCCCGCTTATGACAACACGGGCCAACCCTGGACACATAAAAACAATTCCAAATGAAATGATTAGGTCCTAACCTGGACGAGTATATTAATTACTTTTATTTTAAGTATCCTTACTTAAATGAGCAAAGTCAGCCTGGCCCAACGTAACCGAACTGAACTTACCGTAATAATAGACGCATAATATTGCAATTGTGGTAGAGTTCCTGAAAACCAGCCAGAAATTTGACTGTAACAAGGTCAGGCGTTTACAAAGTAGGCACCAAGCTTATAATAATAATAATAGTAATTACTTTTATTACCTCTATTGAAGAATTCGATGGTACGATATTGGTTAAAACAGAACAACAACGCCGACAAAAGTATTCCTACCAATACATCAAAAATATTGTCCATAAAAGCACACGCAAAGACATATCAAGATTCAAATAAACAACATCAATTTATAGAATAAGTCTGGGACAAGCATGCTTAAAATAACTTTTATGTCCCTTTCCCACATGAGTATGAATGCAAACAACAAAGTTGGAGAGTTTTATTATAGAGCCACCTATCAGTGGATATACTGGGTTCGCATCTCAACCTGACAGCCACTTGCATATCATGGGCCCACAACCTAAAAATGCATTTATCACTCAAACATTATTCCTAATAATATCGGGATCTTTCTGCACAAACAGTAATCTGTCCAATCTTTCTACAAGTGTGGATAAGTCGTATCCTTCACTGTTACATACTGCTCACAGGAAAAGTTTATTCGAGTATTCAATTCGTCTCCGGAGGCTGTATATACTTTTTCTTGCTCGTACATTCAGGCAATCTACATTATATTTTGCAAAGACTACGCTAGCACTCGTTCTTCCTGGGACACCCTCTAGCCTTCTGAATGTTTCAATGTATGCTACTCGCAGTTTTCTCATTGTACCGCTCGTAAATTTACACCACAATGAGTCACAGTGTGTAGGATAATAGTACGTTTTTAAGAAGTTACAGTTTAACATCCACGGTACAGAAGTTGATTTCTCTTATAATTTGTTTGCCAAACGCATTTAACTTCCAGTGTTGCTTAGAGATATCGTCATTATCGTCATCATTTAATAAATGCTCCGTGTAAGGGAAACTGTTCACATACTCCAGCGGGGTCCCGCTAAGTACACAGTCCATTCTGTACTGGATTCTCTGGTTGGGTGGTTTCACTAGCATACACACTAATTGACTAGTATTGCACTCGATTTCTAGTTTCGCTGCCTCAGTCTCGAATATATTTAGCTCTGTTTGAAGAGCACCGACATCTGGCGCCAGAAGGACCATGTTGCCTGGATAGCAAATCACATTAACACAGCAGCCGTCAATATGACACCCAACCCGGCTAAGGGATAGCTGATCATGTAAGCAGTCTACACACTTATTGAAAAGGAAAGGCTAATCCCATTAGTTGTTCGATACGGGTTTGACATTGAGCTTCCCTCATCGTATTACACATTCCTGCTGCAGGTATCAATACTTGGTAGCTTAACACATTCCTGCTGCAGGTATCAATACAAAGGTTCATAGGTGACCCTTCACTGACAAAATAATGATCCGTCTCCTTTAATGTGGAGATAGCAATTTCAGTCCCATGTTGGGGTGGATGGATGATCATTCCATTTATAGATCATTAACACTTTATTTTAGCATTTTAATCGTTCTTATTTCGTTAGCTCTATTAGTTATCTGTGCCCTTTTTTCATGGTGATAAATTTTGGATTAGTTATATAATTATGTATCTTTAGACGCCCACAGGGTCTCAGGGTGGACTATGCGGTGTGTTAGTCTAGTCCAACCTACGGTGGGAGAATTTGCGCTCTCCCTAGCGCCGAATTAATGTCCGAGCACAGCTAGGTGTTTTGATAGCTAAATGGTGAAATAATGTTGAGGTTGATCTTAGAGAGTAAAAATATGGGATGACACTGCGCATGGAGGGGACCAGGCAAGTCGAGGCAGGTTGAGGCGAGTGGAGACGAGTCCACTTGCGTAGTGGACGAATCGAGAGTTACCGAGGCTGGTTGAGACTAGGTGACCCGGAAATGGGGGATACTCGTGGGAACCGCGGGACTCGAGGGACCCGGGGGTTTCGGGAACCGGGGGACTTGGAAGACCAGGAGAATTTAGAGGGACCCACTTTTTCCCCTCCGGGGCCCTTTGGGACACCCTTGAGACCTTTTGAGACCCCCTTGAGAAACTTTTGGACCCGCTTGAGGCATCGCTGAACCCTGGGACCATTGCTTCCCTCTCCCAACACTGTAAAACCCATACACAGAAAAATCTATATACGTATGCAAAATGCTTGAGTAGAACAATTAATTATTACAATCCGCGGATTACTGGCACAGAGGGCGAGGGTCGCGTCGAGACTGATCGAAGTGCGTCGAGATCAGTCGAAACATGTTGAGGCGAGTCGAATTAGTCGCGACGAGCCGAAACTGGCCGAAATGATTCGAGACAAGCCGAGATGAGCTGAGCCGAGGGTACCCGGGGAGCTCGAGGAACCCGGGGGACTTGGGTTACCCTCCGAAATTCGTTGGGCTCGTTTGGGACCCGAGGGACCTCTGCCACCACACTCCCACCCTAAAATGCTCGAGTGTCAAAATTTGTTATTACAGTTCACATGATTACTAGCGCAGAGGGGGAGAGCGAAGCCGAGGCTGGTCGAGGTGCGGCGAGATTAGTCGAAACACGTTGAGGCGAGTCGATTTGGTCGCGACGAGCCGAGACTGGCCGAAATGATTCGAGACAAGCCGAGATGAGCGAAGACGAGGGGTGTCAGGGGACCCTGGGAGGTCGGGAAGACCCGAGGGACTTACTTACCCTTCAGGATTCATCGGGCTCTTTTGGGACCCATGAGACCTATGCCCCCCCCACCCTATTCCTATAAACAAAAAGTGCGAAATCAATAATTTGAGCAGTTTTTCTGCCCTTGACGAACCTGTCCTTGCTTTTTTTATCATGATCCACAATTTTGTCCTGTATAATAATGCTGGTGTATTTTTGCGGGAGTTCCTGTTTTGATTTGGTGAATGGGTGTTTTCCTTCAGTCTGTGCTCGCTCGCGTTGCGGTTGGAGTTGATTTAATATGTGAAGCCATAGACCTTGTTCTAATTTCGGCAATACTATCTGTGCGCACTGGTGCGCGTGCATATTACTCATGGAGTTCTGTGTGGTTGGAGGTCTAATTCGTTTCCTCTGAGTCTTTATCTCAACAAATTAAACAAATTGTACATCCACTAAACTAGACCGCGTTGCTGTAAACATTGTGTTTCATTTCTGACGGAGCTGGCTTTGTCCGTGTAGCCGTAAACCTTGTACCAGTCTCAACAATGATACCTGTGCACACTAGTGTGCGTAAATGTTACTCTTGAAGTTCTAAATGATTGTAGGCGAGGATTTGTTTCGTCTGAAGTGTACTATAATCGACCTATAATCGACCTAGACCGCCTAGCGTTCTAGGTCGTGTAGCGTTGCTGTTGGAGCTGACTTTGTCCGTGTAGCCGTGGGCCTTGTGTCAGTCTCGACAAGGCTACCAATGCGCACTAGCGTGCGTACCTATTACTCTTGAAGTTCTAAATGATTGGAAGCGGAGATCCGTTTCTTCTGAGCGTTATTCTTGTGCGCAAGAGCGTGCGTCTGATATTGATAAAATTTTAAAAAATTGTCTAACCTTAACAGTGTTGTTTTTCTCGCACACTCAGGCGTGCGCGCCTACTGGGTTCCATGATTATCGAGCCCTACGAGGGAGCCTATTAGGACTCGCGCTGAGGCTCTGGTTGAAATGAAAATCAAATCAAATCAAATTCAGTCCCATGATGAGGTCTGAACCTAACTTAAATGGGTGTTGTTCTTAGACAGTCGCCAAGCCTGTTCTGGCTAACTATTTCTAGAAGCTTTGATGCAGCAGTAGCAATTGATATTGGTATGTAGTTACTTTTATCGGTCGCACATTTTGTCTTTGATTTTATGAGAGGTTTACGACAACATCCGTTGTTAACTTAGCACGGTAATTTAGCTTAAGGCAGAAAGTGGAGAAAATAGGCATGAAAGGAAGAAATTGAGCAGGACCATACTTGAATCTTTTCGAAGGTACACCATTCTTTTCCTCAGCTTTGCCATTTTTTAACTTATCGACAACAGTCCTGAGATTCCCATACAAACACCATCATTATCACTATCCCAATTAAGGGCTTCATTAACAAAGAGCGAGTCAGTGTCGTTGTTTACAATATTCACGATACCATGGAAATGGTCGCGCCACATATAAGCATTATGTCTCGTCACTGTTATGCCATTAACAGATTGAGAAACAGAGGTATCTCTCTGTTATGGATTTTTCATTTATTTCCAGAAATCAATCATTCGCCCACAAAAACATTTTTTCCTGACAGACTAACTGCAAGTAGATCATCCTCGTTTTTCTTACTTTGGTGCATTATTCGATCTATCATTTTCATTGTAAAATATGCGTGTTCGGGGTTGACAAGCATCACGACATTGGACATAGGACGCTTTGCATGCTTCTTGTAAGTTAGCCACATGCCTGTTCCACCCTGGTGGCCTGTGCCTTCCCTTTGGTGTTCGCTCTCCATACGCTGTTCTGCGGTCATGTGAGCTGCACCACATGTACAGACGTAGAGCTCGTCCAACTTGTCTCTGTCGGCTGCATCTGCATGAATATGTAGCACCTCTGGTGGCAAGCTTCCAAGCTGATTAATAAGAACTGAACAGAATGTATTGGTCTTAGCTATATCATGGAATTACCAATTAATGGACTGTGTGACAGTCCCCCCATTCACCCTTACAGGGAGTGTACGTAATGAGAGCTCTGCGTAGAGCAGCAAGTGATCTGAAAATTTTACTGTTCTCCCGTTATTATAAACATGAGTACGTGTATCCCGCGGTAATAATGACACATCCGCAAAGTCTAGTTCATTATCTGGCAGGAGTATTTGCCACTAATTAAATATTTGGCTGCCTTGGTGGCAAATCAAATCCCACTTAACACAAACATGATAACGTCGTGATCCTGCAAGGACTGCTTCTAACTTCCCATTATACACAGTTACTAATTCCACATCATACTGAGCTGCGTAAAGCAGATACACCTTTCTCTACAATGTATCTGCCATCACCGGTTAGTCTCTTTATTTTACTCAATATACGTTCACGTGTGACGTCCCCATAGATAGACACATATATGCTACTCCGTTGTCAGGGAGAGAAGCCTTCTGATATCATTCGACCTGTTCTAACGCGTTCAATTTGTCTTTTTGCGTTTTCCAAGTCATTTCCGTTCCCGATGCAATTACCAGACCTTCCGGCTACGTCTTGTTTGCGTGGAGCAGCCGATTTGACCTTCGTCCCATGCTTATCAGCTGACTTTTTTGAGTGTGGCTCCTTTGTTGAGCCGGTTTTCCTGTGTACTTCCCTGTCTACCCCAAGCAGCCAAAAGGTTGCATGGAAACGTTGAGTTGACTTTTTTGAGTGTGGCTCCTTTGTTGGGTCGGTTCTCTTATGTCTACCCAAAGCAGCTGTCTACCCAAAGTAGCCAAATGGCCGCATGGGACCGTTGAGTCGTAGGCTGTGTTGGCTCCGCGGGTTGGGTGATATGAGACTCCATGGTGGAAGGTGGTGGGGTAACAGGTGGAGTTTGGAGGTGGTGGGGTGACAGGTTGAGTGATGCAGAGTTTATGGTCAGGAGCTTGCCCATGAGTGGCTTTGGTCGATTTTAACGTTGAACTGTCCGGTGTTGCGATAACACCTGTTTTGTTAAAAGCAATTCCGTGTTGCAATTTCGTCATCGCTCGTTCTTTATAATTTCACTACTGTTGGCAATAGACGCTGCTGCTGCAAGTGAAGTAATGGTTTCCCTTCATGCTTGGGGTGGATGGATGATTATTCCTTTTATAGATCATCAACACTTTATTTTAGTATTTTATTCTTTCTTATTTCATGGGCTCTATTATTTATTTCTGCCCTTTTCATGATGATAAATTTTACTTTGTTTATAATTTATCGAGGTGGGTTGAGACTAGGTGACCCAGGAAATGGGGGGTACTCGTGGGACCCGTGAGACTCGGAGGACCCGGAGTTTCGGGAACCCGGGGGACTTGGAAGACCAGGAGGATTTGAGGGAATCCACTTGGACTCTTCTGGAACTTTTTGGGACACCCTTGAGACCCTGTGGGACCCTCTTGAGAAAATCTGGGACCCTCTTGAATCCCATCTAAATCCTGGAACCCCTGTTCCCCCTCCCTACGCTGTAAAAACCATACACAGAGGAATGTATAAGTGTAGAGTCCTTTAGTAGAGAAATTAGGTATTACAGTCCACAACATTGCTGACGCAAAGGGGGAAAGCCGCGCCAAAGCTGGTCGAGGTGCGTCGAAATCAGTCGAAACATGTTGAGACGAGTCGAGTTGGTCGCGACGATTCGAAACTGGCCGAAATGATTTGAGACAAACCGAGATGAGCTGAGACGAGGCTACTCGATAGACTCGGGAGCTCCGGGGACCCGGGGGACCTGGGTAACCCTCCGGGGCTCATCGGGCTCTTCCGGAACCCAAGGGACCTCTGCTCCCCCACCCTATCTCCTTAAACAATAAGTGCGACAATAGAAATCTTAGTAGTTTTTAGCCCATGTGCAGACCATATGTAATATCTGTGGTTGATCTTTGCCGCGTAACTATAAGCCTTGTGATGTGTTGCGGTTGGAGTTGATCTGATTCGTGAGGCCGTGGACCTTGTACCAATTTCGGCGATACAACCTGTGCACCCTGACGTGCGTACATATTACTCTTTGGGGTTCTCAGGGGGTGGAGGTGGGTATTCGTTATGTCTGGGTCTTTATCTTCCTGAATAAATAAATTGTAATGTAACCGGACTAGGCCGAGTAGTTGTAAACATTGTATTACGCTGCTGTCGGAGCTGACTTTGTCCTTGTAACCGTAAGCCTTGAACCAGACTCGACGATGCTGCCTGAACGCACGCTAGTGCGTACATATTACTCACGAAGTTCTAAATGATGGGAGGCGTGGGGTTTTATTTCGTCTATCTTACTCAAATAAATAAAATGTACTCTGTCCGTGTAGCCGTAAACCTTGTACCGTCTCGACGATTATACCTGTGCACACTAACACAGTACATATTACTCTTGAAGTGCCAATTGTTTTTAGGCGGGGATTCGTTTTGTCTGAGTCTCCATCTTACCTGAAAAATGAAAATTACTGTAATTTAACTGGACCGCGCAGCTGTGAACCTCGTGTTGCGTTTCTGTCGGAACTTACTATGTCCGTGTAGCCGTAAACCTTGTACCAATCTCGACGATGCTATCTGTACACACTGGCGCGCAAACATATTACTCACGAATTTCTTAATGATTGTAAGCGGAGGTCCGTTTCGTCTAAACGTTGTTCATGTGCGCACCAGCGAGCGTCGGACCCGATTAAATGTTCAAATATTTCAACTTTGACAACCTTGTTTGTTCATGCACACAGAGGTGTGCGAGCCTACTGGAATCCATGATCATTGAGCCCTACGGGGAAGCCTATCATCACTCACGTTGAGGCTTTGGTGGAAATGAGGCTCAAATCAAATCAAATCCTTACCAGCTTTTACATCATTTCTCAGACCAGATTATTTTTTGCATTGCCATTTGCTAGTGTTTCAGTTTGTTCCTCTTGTCTGCCTCTATTTGTTTTCATATCTTGAGGACTGCCTGTTCAACTAGTTCCTCAAGTTTGTTCACGTGTTTTTCAATTGTGGGGCAGTTGGACCCCGTCTTGCTGTCGAATTTCCTCTCGTCACCCTCTGGGATTCTTCTACTCACATCAGATCACGTTAGAAAAGTAGGCTGTTTAGAGAGGTTGCAGGTTTGCATCGCCTCATAAATCTTGTCCATTATGGTATTGGCTGTCCTTCCGTTGTCATCGATGGTGGCGACATCATCAGGCTTGCACACAGCCAGTGTATCTGTTGCAATTTCTTGCATCTTCTTTAACGCTGTTTCCAACTCACCCGCTTTGCAGACGTCGATCAGTTTTTTTTTATCGTCACTTTCCTGTTATGAGTAACTCGACTTGCGACAAGCTACATTGCAGTGCTCACCACCACATTAGCGTTTCTCTCAGCAAATTTACTCGGGGAGCTTTAATTTTTCATTATATGCCAGACAACAAAAGAATCGATACTCAAAGAGTGATGAAAAGAAATGAGCTCCCTACTGTGGGCTTTGTCGAATGTAGCCCTTACCAGCTTGTGTCGTATATAGAGCTGAAACCATATTCATATAGACTTCGAGTCACGCTCCTCAGCGTTTGTACACACTGAATGGAAAATAAATTTGTAATACGTGCGTATCTTACTATGCGATCATATACGAGAGAAGATTTGTTAACATGTGGAAAAACCTTTAAAAATTTCATGTTGCAATTTGAATCAACAACTGGCCTGCCTTTAGACTTACATTTCCAATCATGTTCGTTGAAAATACGACTTTCAGTTAGATGTGATGTTTTTGATTCGGCACTAAATAAATGATGTTCAAGTTGAGCGTTGTTCATAAACCGTAAGTAACGTCATTTGCTGTTGCACGTAACGTTCTAAAGGTATACTATCACATATCGAATATTTGCTTACCACAAATAATTTCAGAAAAGCAATCAATATGTACTAAGAACGTGAGTGTTTCTGTCGTCTAAATTGATTTGGTTCGAGCCACTAACGATCTTTGTTTCGTCCGCATTGTGGATCACATAAGTACTGTCGTTATGATCTATTTAAGTATTTCATTCTAGTCTGCTGACGAGGGAAGTCCTTCTGAAGAAATCCCACTAATAACGTGCATACGCCAAACTTGTTTTAGTAGTGAACTGGTGTTTTTAGGTAAGACAAACATCTCAAAATTTACCAGATACCCAATATTCATATTTGTTGGTGTTAATACCACGAATTTGTCTTTACTGTCGTTCAGTATTGTGTTGATGTTTAAATGTCGGACGGTCATCAATGTCGTTCCCAAGATTACCGGACGGTTCCTATTCCACTATCAACGATTGTCGGACGTTCTTTGTTGTCGTACACACAATTTTCCTGCGAATTTTGGTTTCGTACCCACGATTAACGAACGGCTCATATAGTCTCGTTCACCCTGTTTTCAGGGGTCTTGAATTGTCATCCTCACGTTAATGCGATTGTCGGACGGTTTGCACTTTGAGTGTTTGATTCCTGAACAGATTTCATTTCTGTGAATGGCATTTCATCCATTATGATAACGTGACACTTTTGTCGTTCCATCGAATTACAGCTGGAACAGTATGCAAAACAGCAAACAGTTTGAGATTGAACAAAGTCTAATAATCAACAGTGAATAAATGCAGGCAATGCAGATATACTGTATGATGAAGAATAAGAGAATATAGCAAAGTAAATTTGGTTATTGTAAAGTGCAGTCATGATATGTATATTAGTTCGTTTTTGAAAATAAACGATCACTAACAATTCTTTTTAACGCAAAAATCAGCAATGATATCCCAGTGTTATTAAACTGTTTTCACAATTCTGTACCCAATAAACCTCACTCAATAGTACCCAAAAGAAATGCATTGTCGCTGATACGTTAGTAGTTTTATCAGTTTTCAGCTTTCCTCTTTAAGCGTGAAGTACTCAATTGACCTCCCGGCTCAGCGAAAATATTCACGGAATGGAGAAAATTAGAAAAAAAATCAATTCATATCTTCCGAACGGTTTCTTTCATTGCCTTCTGCAACGATTCAACTATCATCATTGCTACTGAAAACTCATCAAGGATTCAAATTGTTAATATAGGTATATCAATCGCCTTCCAATTGCGATATTGACAATACCGGCCTCAGTAAATTATGTGGCTATTATGGTCGCAGACCGTCGTGCGACAATACAACCTATCCTCTATCGTCAGCCACCTTTGAACGACCACCGTAATTGATGCGTTCCCTGAACAGATCGGTAGGCGTAATCAATAAAACAATTGCCTCGACAGACACTGATTTTTTTTTTTGTTACGTCTATAATATTTCATGTGCAAATAATGGCATTCGCTTCGGTGACTGCAACGAATAGTGAGTGGTTTGCTTCCAATATGATGCCGATCTTAACTACGAAGCTGAAGATTTGCTTATAGTAAGTATACATTCAATATATTACAAGCCTTACATTACAAGTTGAGCTTACAATACAATGGAACATAATTGTACAGAAACGTTATGGTATAGTTTTTGATCCAATCAGGTTGAAATTGAAAATGAAATGGCGTTAGAAGATCCTTCCATTGAAAGTCCTTCAACCGTGATATTGCCGTTCATTCTGTTCCATAACTAGTAATTAATAGAAAATACTTTTTCTCGTGAAGTTGACGGAGTGTTTCTACAAATAAATATAATCAGGTTCATATGATATTTAAAAATTTCCATGATACGTAGAGTATAGTTTCAGCAGTGTGTAAAACGCTGAAGTGTTATTTCAACGGTATGTTTTCTAGATTTGCAAAGCATTTAACCCTTGCACTTCAAAACAAGATTTTTCTTCCCCCGTGAGGCACAATAACGATTGTTTAAGGCCAACAAAGAGAGTTTACCTGGCGTTCAGAAAAGTTAAATTGGTTCCCGGTCCCAAATGAATGGGGGGAGGGTCAAAAAATTTATAGGGCACAACAACAAGAATCAATTATCTTCCTATACAATGGATAGAGTTGCAGGGGAGAAACCTGAAGGACATTGCATGAAATTAACTGTAGGTGCTGTTAATGTCGTTATGAGTTTTTTCAACTCGATAGCTGTTGTTTTATTTGTTCACGAGTTTTTTATTCTGAGAGTTTAATGCGCAAGATTGATTATTGTATTATGTACGAGGTCAAGACAAAGAATGTCAGCAATTCACTAGCCATTTAAATTATGTCTTCCCGGTGCTTTGTGGGATGCAAATTTGTCAAACATGTATGATTATGATAATTTTGCCTTTTCAGCAGCCTTTTGTAGAGGTCCACCGTTGAAGGCGTTCCGGAGACATGAGTAAAAGACGATTAGCGATTGTGTTTTGTTTACTTGGATTTTTCGGTGTTTGTTGTCAGAGAATTTTTGTCAGATATGTTTACTATGACTAATGTTCTTTTGCTTCCAACGGAACATAATATTTCTCATAATTGCAATAGCATCCTAAAAATCATATATTTTGCTAGATAGAGGTTATTTTTACATCTATTTAGATCGTTTCCTACTGACGTTGGATCAGCGCATGGTGTTTGGTGGCATATAGGGCTTTGGTATATAACTCTGTAGCTACCTCCTAATATCTCTGTGGAGTTTTCATCATGATTATTGCGTACGAATTAGAATCGAAACATTTCTTTTCCGCTAAACTATTTTCTGATCCATTTCCATCGGCCTCCTTCTGAATCAAGATAATCATAAAAATGCAATCACAGGCTCGCATCGACATTTTTAAATGCAAACATGCAAACAATTTCGTTTGTTCAAGTTGACCTATTTCATTTTGTCGATTTCAAAGAGTTTCGCGGGGTTTGCGAAGAATCGGCTGCTTCGGTTGCTCCTGCGGCATCAGCAGAAGCAACTGAAACAACCTAGCTGCAGGAGATCAAGTTATGTTGCAGCACCGAGAGAATCAACACCAGGTGCAGTAGCTCTATTTATGTTGCAGGAACGTGAGCATCAATACTACAAATAACCAATAGGGAACTTCACTAATAGTGGGAGCAGCGACGCCTTGCTTAGGCCTCAACCAGTAACAAACGATCTGGCACGCATGGGAGTGGTTAAACTACTCCTCAGCAGAGCTTATTTTTGATCAATCTCTATCACTAGTTTTCACATAAATGTAGAGTTACCTGAATGAATTAGATAAGAGCTTTTTATTTCTATATTCTCACACCCCAACCAAACAACGATTAATATTTATTTAAATAAAAAAAACACCCAGGTGTAATTTAACACCATTTATATGTTATTTTTTACCACTGCAGTTAATCGGAGAAATAACATTAATTGCAAAATTATCCTTATTGTAGTGTTTTTATCCGATACGTCTGTTACACAAAATCCCCCACACATAAAGTTTTTAAACTTCACATTTATTGGTTGATTTGAAATTAATGTATTAAACGAAGGTAATTTTACTTCAGAGTATATATCTCCGATTTGAGGCAGAGGTATAAAATAGCAGTTCCTTCGTGTTAAATAACCCCTGTGTAGCTGCTTATAAACAATATTGATAATTTTCTTGCAGAGCACGATCAAATAAGAAATTTAAAAACATATTTAATTTGTCTAACAACATATGATTTTGTTATATCAATCTAGTTTGCCCTAAACATCATTCACTGTTACTTTTACATATTGAAAATTAATAAACACTTATGGTAACAATTTATTTTATATCATACAGATCAATTTCGTTCCAAATCACCACTGTTTTTTATTCCATTTTACAAACCATTGATAACAAAATATTATGAAAATTACGGTAAAGCGGTTTCATAAACCGTCAATTTGAGTCTCCATTTTAGAATACATTGAATACAATTACCGTGGAAATATGTTGCCAGTCTAAAAATATTAATGTACGAAAGAACATAAAAATTAGCATAGGATAATAAAAGAGATGCACATAAATGAAACAGTTCATACCTAGAACATTAAACCTCTGTTTAAACACAACAAAAAATCAACCCATATGTAGCGAAACGGCTAATTCTTGCTCACACTACCGAGTGGATTTTTGGTGAGGGACAATTCTTGGCAAGGTGTTTCAAGAACACTTCTTAGCACAGCGTTTAATGGACACTTCTTAGCACGGCTATCGAGGGACACTTATTAGCACTTGGTTCAAGGGACACTTTTAAGCACGGTGTTCGAAGGACACTTCTTAGCCCATGGTTAAATTAACACTTTTTAGCACGGCGTTTGAGGGACATTTCTAATTCCTTAATTCAAGAGACACTCCTTAGCACGGCGTTCAAGGGACACTTCTTAGCACGGCGCTCAAGAGACAGTATTTTTATCAAGGTGCTTCTTAGCACGGCGCTTGAGGAATACTTCTAAGCACTGCGTTTTTTCTTGGTGAGGCGCGTGGCCCTAATCTCTAGAAGCTTATTGCGTTTTGCATATTTTTTAAGGCCAGTGATGTGCTAAATTTACATGACGTGGGAGGTTGACGTCTGTTAAACCACCTTTCGGACATGGCTTTTCTTTCCCACCTTGGAATAAGGGTCAATATATCAATAATAAATTAGAAACAGAAACTCGGTTAGATAGAAATAGTTAAGGTATGGAAGCGATTGGATAGAGATAATGAATGGATAGTCTGGACAACACTGAAAAGTATCTTCGCGATGACTGGTCCGTTGACAATTAGGCTGTGTGCACAAGGCGCAAGGTCTGAGATAAAGGATGGACCAAGGATATGCCAGGTAAATGCGGCCCAGGCTTGTCAGCTTACAGACGACCCTTTGGAATATGTTTAGAACAGCGACTTGATACGTGTGACATTACCTTGTTGATTGTAGGTATAAACCGGCACACTTATTTGATTAGAAGTCAACCGGTTTGAAATTTGGTATTATTATGAAAATTATATCTTAAAGATCTTGTTTTAGATAAAAGCTAGCCCACTCTTAGACGAATTGCTTTGAAAAGTTGCATGTGAGAGATGCCCATTAGAATAATTTATACAAATGGATCAACAACTTTAGCAGACTGGAGGAAAAATTCTTAGCTGTTTTTCAAGATCAAACCAATTCTGTTTAATAATTGCCCTTCATGAAACTGGATCAACTGTTTATTAAAAGAAAACCAACTATCACAATTAGGTTGAGAATGAATAACTTTAATTTGATAAATGAATTAAAAAGTACTAGATAGATGATGGAATTCAAATGTTAATAGCTAGATGAAAAGCAGTAACTGAATAAATAAACTAGGGGCCCAGTTTCCCTTAAGAAGTATTTCTTCGTCTTCTACAAGCCTTGCCTTTCATTTTCTGAGCGAGTTTGAAGTTTTCAAATGCATCCGACGGATCGCTGCACAGATGCAAGCTCTTATCCAACAAATTGTCTCGATGCCCGTGCACATATATCGGGCAGATCTTATTTTCTCGGTCTGATGGCCGCATAATCGAACAATTCTCATCGCAAATACGAGGGCTCTGACGAATATCTTTCCCGGGTGTATTAAAAACGCCGCTTTGAATCTCACACGCTGTCAAATACTGGGATCCTGTCCTGGCAATTGAGGTCAGACACATCTGTATATGCAACGACTACCAGCAGGATACCTCCCAGACACTTGGTGCATCTCAGCTGCTGAAACATGGTGTCATTAGGCATTAGCAAAAAATCAGAGTTTTTGTTCTTACTGCTGACGCACAATGTGCGCTTCTGATTTTACGGAAAATCGCTACTTTGATTTGTATCTGCAATTACCGATTCAAAATTACCTACAGTATAAATAATTAAATAATTTTTTTCACATAATAATACTGTACGAAATCCTGCCTTGCCCTGCAGCGAAGAGCTAGCTATACGGCCTTGAATCGCATTTAGATGTCTTTCCCCATTGGCAGGACTCTTTAGAAAACTGTTACTCATGAGAATAAATCTGCATATTTTTGTGATTAGGAATGTTAAACGTTAATTACAATTTTATGTACAAATTTAATTTATAACCAATGACATGAGCTCATTATACATCTTAGAAAATTTGAGTTCTTGGTATGGATAATGTGTTTTATTTGCTAGAAGATGCATTGTGGTAATGCACGAGTGGGTTATTTATATATAATTTGAAAATTGTTCAGGGCTTACTAATCTGAACTGTTAAATTATCCATGGTTTGATGCGGCAGTGGTCAGTGACCTTGTGATTCACTGACAGACATGATGCATGACTCTTCTTAAATTTAACCTTAAGAACAGGCACCGTTATTTTTTTTGTAGGATTTAGTAAATGTAATTACAAAATGTAATAATGGATGAACCAAAGAGATGTGATAATGGGATGCACCATTGGGACGAACAATTGAATTTCACAAAAGTGTGGTATCTATTTGATACATCGAGGTGATGCACCAATGTGATGCGCATATGGGATTCGCCGATTGATTTAACATCGGCGAGCACCAATCTGAAGCACCAATGGTCCGTTGCAATAGGAGGCACCCATTGAATGCTCCTCTGCCATGGACCAATAAGATTATTTAATGTGACATTTCAATTATCAAGCAACAAAAACATTGACCAACGACATCCACCGAGGATAAATCGATGGTATGCACCACCGTATTGCTTCATTGCGATGCACATATGGGAAGTCACAATGTGATTCAACAATGTAATCTAACAATGTGATGCAACCAATTATACACCAATGTATCGCACTGAACATATAACAACCTCTTGATTCATGCCCCACTATATACATCATCGATTCAGATGAATATTCCAGGGAAAATCCCGGGTTCTCTTCCAATCGTGATCAAGTTTCGTTCATTACCGCGGGTTATATGATTTTAACAGGCAATTACCTGATTTCCCTGGTCCCGTGCAGGAACGATCCCAGTCGGTCTTACTTGTCTCCGTTTCCGGGATGTTTTGTCATCGAAGGAGAGATCATATTATCTCCCGTGACAGAGGAAATTTTTTTGTAGCGCGAGATATATGCAAGAGATATGGATAGTAAATATTCAAGTAACCGTGAATCATCATAAAACAATAACTTGTATCATACAAATTGCTTTCAGTGACCAATTTTTATTAATGGAGAATATTACTTTTTGTTTATGTGTTCCCTGTGAATTAGTAAACAATTTGGGTCAGGCACAGAGACGCAACTGCTTTCGCACCAAATCGTAATAGGTAATTCAGACTTCTGAGACCTGTTCTAATGTATCTCCCTACTCGCTAAACACATTTATGATTCGTGCCACAATTCCATTTACATCCCTTTGGCAATATGAAGACCCGGCTGTAGTATTTTTCTGGTCTGCACGGGCTAGATTTCCGGGTTTGTGGTGGCGCCGTATTCGATAAATTTGGTCGTCCGCCGGGGCGGTGGCGGCCTGTGTTGACGTCCAGGACCGCTTGAATAAGGTCGGGGAAAGCGGGTGGTTTTGTTCATGCGTTGCTTTGTGCTGGCTCGTCAGCGCTAGCCTAGACGTGACCTTGGCCAACGGTGTTATGTTGCGCCGGCTTACGTGTATCCTACCATACCCCAGAGGATATAACCTGCACCAATATCACACGTGATCTGGTGCATGAAAAATTGTATACTAACATAACAGTTATACCGAAATGATTTGACATTTACAACCAACTCTGAGTTCATACACAATAAAGAAAAAATACTACGGTTTTCGTTAAAATCTATAACAATTTTCTAGACCTAACAGATGCTACAAAATCAAAGCCCGCTGTGTCAAAACAACGAACTCTGCAATGCTTTATTAGGTCACTTCTCAACAATCTACCAGTGATGTATAACAAATTTAGAGGTAACACCCAGTCATGGTACAATTTCTCAGACATACCATGCATATGTTAAGTCTATCATCTCTGAACAACGTCGAGCAAAGTTACATCCTGGACATAACCAAGAATCTATACACAGGTACAGTTGTCAAGAATGGGCCTGACATGAGTCTCATAGGGTGTGGTCATAAAAATCTGCGCATCTAGTCACTGATGACCTAAGTAAATCACTTCAACAACCAGCAGCTCATCACATAACCTCTCTAACAAGCCCATGGAACTTAAGACCGACATTCACAAGAACTTACAAATTCCCGTTGAACTTGGACAAACTCCAAATGACTACCAGGACCGATCCATCCAGTAAATCATCTTCTAAAACGTTAAACTATACAGTGTTCAATGATCAAATTCCACCTCTATGATTACCGTGGAAAAAAACAAAAAACAATTATGAATAACTACGTAATTCTCTACTCTGCCCTAAGCAAGATTTGAAAAAATGTAATATACGACGTTATCCCTCTTAGTAAATTGGTCTACTTATACAAATAAACGTAAACGCAACGAGGTTTTGCCTAGGGGCTCTTTAACACCTCCTAAACATTGAAGTATGGTCCTAAAATAAACATACATTAAGCAACCAACAAGACCAAGTTTGTATCAAATCATATCTTCTATATCTACAATATCCACGTCAAACATTGTACCAGGATGTAAAAAGATACATAAAGCACTAAAAACGTACAACATGTAACTAAATTATACCTGAAATTATGTTTTACAAACGTAATGGACAGACGTAATGTATCCTAATATTCCTATACTATATAATTATATAGAATACCCAATATCTGGCATCGAAGATGGAAACTGTACAGAGGCCATACAAAATTGAATGAAATATACTGAAACGCTCGAGTTATAATAAAGCAAGAAGATCAATTCTCTACCATACACAAAACATACTTTAAAAACCTTGAAGCACGGGAAAAAAACTAGTATGTAACTAACTAAACAACTAACGTGAAAACGTTGCCATGACATGTGACTGATATACTTAACTGAAACATATAGTAAATGATGTGTAGTATTTCTACACGAACACGCTATAGTATATACAAATCTGAATAAATTATACGTCAACTCAGTCCATAACAGTGGTAAAATCCAATCTTCGTTAGCTAAAGTAACCACGGCTTAATCATAACAGAAATGACATGTACACATATACATAAAATGATGCAATAACCAACCAATTATGCCTGAATTATTGTGCTACCTGGGAGATGCAAACCTAAAATATCCTAAAATTTCCTATAACTGTTTGAGATAACCATTCAAAATTCCGAAAACAATACAAATTCAGTATATATAAATCGATCATTACTAAGTATACATAAGACAATATAATAACTTACGCTAAATCCATATCGTTCAGCTACCCTTGCTATAGGGCATCCAACCGATACTCGCTATACAAAAGTCGTGGTTTGACTACCCGAGCAGTCTATTTACGCTTGATAACGATTCATTTGGAATATGCGGATTCATGATAACACCGATATACCTGGTTCAAAACTGGATAATGCGTTATGGGGTAAATAGATTACCGTAGCAAAGCTGCAGCATCAACCAAATACAAACATCGAACCGTTATCTGACAAACTAATAAATCATACTATTCCCATAGATATTATATGCATATGAAATAAATAGAGGGAAAGCACAAAACGTTGCCCCAAATCAATTAAACCCCAACTAGATATGAATACAAACATATGTGCAGAAAAAAAAATTGAATCAATAAACCATACATAGATATATTATGTAATAAACACTCAAACATAGCAATCATGCCAAGGAAATGACTGATAAGATAAAGAACAGTTAGGAGTAGCCTCACCTGACGAATTTTCCAAAGCGCATCCCACTTTTTAGCTAGGGGGTCCCCTACTTCAGCCCACCACTCTCCAGAATAGGATGAAGGCATTTTTCTACCAAAACGGAATAAACATATATAATGAGCAGCAGTTAGTAACCAAGTATACCCCAATACAGCTATGTAAAAAAAACATATAAATACAATAAAGATCAATAATTCATTTAAATTAAAAGGTACATGAGATAAAACCTTCCTAATATATCTTCGAAAGTAAGGGCCGAAAGCCCCCTGCCCGTCTGCTCTCCTACCACCCCTTCGCGCCGCCCGTCTGCCCACCCGGCTAGCTCTACCCTAACATCACGTCGGTGCGTGACCTATGAGAGCGCCCGTGCGACAGCATCAGCTACCTTAGTGGTGCAGGCCTAATATAGGGCCTATCAACTGCGGTAGCACCCCCAACACGCACACGTTGGTGGGTTCCCGGGCCTCGGGATGTGCGCTGCCTGTGGCTCCTCCATCGCAAGGGGGGTTGGGGTTGAGCAACAACAACAGCACACGATCGACGTCAAGCTGATCAGTCGATAGTTGTTGGGCGATTGCCGGTCACATTTTTTGAAGATTTTCGTGAAATTAGCAACTCTCCAGTCTTCGGGGACCTCGCCACTCGTCCTAGGAAAGTTAAGTTAAATCCGCCAATTATTCTCGAGTTTCCTTGAAAACTCTTGGGTGGTGACAATCGTGACCAATCGATTTGAAAATGTACAGTCTCTAAAGTTGTTTGACAACTTCCTCTCTTGTGAACACAATGTCGTTGATGCTGACTTCCTCAGCATAAGTAATATCACGTTCGTAACTGGGGCCCTTCACTGTGAACAACGAGCAGTAGAAGCGATTCAAGATACTGGTCATATCCTCAGGTGACGTTCTGAGGATGCCATCTTAACCATAGGCGGGCAACTTAGTCCCTAGCAATTTAACGCTCGTTGACGTAGCGATCGAAATCCTTTGGGTTCTCTATGGCGTTATCCGCAATGTTTTTTTCTCTTTTGTACGCTATGAGGATGGGACTAGCCTAATAGCTGTACTACACGATAGGCGATGCCGTTTTAGAGTTTTGACCTGTAGGAAACACGATTGTTTTGACGATAGGTCGATCAAACATGAATCGAACATGACCAATCATGTCATAGTTTTTTGTGAGCGCTTTATTTAAAGCAATCAAAGCTGTAGGGTATGGTATAACTTTTTTACACCATAATTTGCATGAATCAACTATATAGATGTATTGCTCATAGTCATGTGTCAGAAGAACGCTACTAGGTTTTGCCAGCTCCGAACGTATATTTACGCTGACATTATCCAATAGAAAACTGTTGCTACCGGATACGTCAAAGTTTAGTGGTCCCATCCTATGTATACCTTGACGTACACTTTCATTAGTCCAATCCTCATCTTCGTTTTGATAAGCAAAATTCGCGACAACGATGGTATCTGGAATGGGTGTTTGAAGTGTTCTATACATCATATTCAACTCTTTATCATTTAGATCGGAGCTTTTCATGGATCTATAGGGGTTGAGATTATTAAGTAGTCCATTATAACTGTTTCTTCCACAATGAACACTATTTAGGAATAGAGAGTGACTTCGGAACATGCGATGAAAGAATCAGTCAACAAGTGTAACATTTGCAGCGGCGGCTAACGCGCTTCCATCTGCTTTTCTAACTCGGATATAGAAGAATTGCAATTCTACCATCATACAGACTGTCGTTTGTACCTAGATCATTTCTTTCAAATTTCGATTCGTTACTCTTTTCAAATAAATATTTCTTGTTGATGGAGGGAAACATATCAATCACTCCCATTTCATAGTTTTCCGTAGGGCTTTTAGCCCTGTTATGTTGAAAGATGATCCACCAAGCACGTTGTTGGTATAGAACCTAACCCAAAACCAACCTTATTGGGAGATGAACAGTGGTATTTATTAGTAATTAAATAATGGACGATACGAGTCCATCTTTCTTCCGTGACTTTTCTTCGATTTACGATTTTTCGTTACTTTTCCGGTGATTCTACCTCCAACCATGGCTTTCTTTACAAAATTCTTGAGTGTAGCAATCGTATGTTCTTATGTTGATTTCCGCATATCTTTATGCTCCGAGTAATTGGGTGCCATGTTTCGAGCCATATCGACAGCTGAAGGCAGTAAAGTTTTTCGTAGAAAAGGCAATGTGCGTCCTACAAGACTGGTTTGGTTAAGAAGAATCCGCTAAACCTCTGGTACGATATCGGACTTGTGAATCTGTCAATATCATGTAAACTTTCACCGCGCATTTTTACATGTTACGCGCATAAAACTTCGTATTGTTTGTACAACGGATATGCATATACCACTCTCATAATTGTTAGCAACCAAACGACTTTTTTACATCCAGCGTTATATTTATAAGACTCTAGCTTTTTAAAATGCAATACGCTAAGGCTCGATCCACCATCCTTGAACGAGATGATACCGCCAACACCATCTCGTAGATAGATGGAAATGGAATCAATATGACTAAGATGTTATTTATTATATATGACATGGGCGCGCTCAAAAAAAGAAGAGTTATTAATTGGAATAACATCAAGAATATTGACTTGATCGTACATTATCGTTCATAAAGGACATTTTTTCGTTTACGGCACCTTCACCGACATTATATTTTTACATCGCTCCACCCATTGAATCAGCCGATCTATCTCTAACAAAGCATCAATTCACCGTAGCGTCAGTATATTTGTATTGCGACATGTTTTGTAGAATAAAGGCATTGAACGTTATGCGTCGTTTATCATTATCATATTCAAACAATTTTCCTCCATCTCTAAAGATTTATTTCCTTAAAAGACTTTATCTGATATTGATTTCTAGCTCGGAGATGTATCCTCCCAATGTATTGCCTGAGATATTTTCGCTATGAACAAACAAAGCTTTTTCATGCCCGACTCGAATATTTTTTCCTGGATAAATATTCACAGTAATACTTGAAGACGTGTGGTTTTGGTACAATTGGCTACTGCCTAGCGATAAGACAGACAAAAAAAGTCCTCCAGTTCCTGCATCCTGCACTAGGTCCTACGTCATACTGACAAAAAACCGCTTGTATAGAACAATATATACTCTAACTAGTAGAACAATGAAACATGTTCAACTTTATATTTGTTTATAAATATATACGGTGTTTTAGGTAGATTAGAGATTAAATCCTTTAGACGTGGATGTGCTTTCATCGCGAATACACTCGCCAAAGACGGCCTAACCCGGCTTGCGTCTCTCCCATGTTAAATCCCTTTGTTCATCGTATCCTCTTTTTTGTGACGTTAGGTTCAATTTCAATATTTTTTGGGAGGAATTTCTGGATGGCTATATGCAAGAGTGTTGCGGGAGTCGAGATAATAGCGTTTGTTTTCAAATTTAATGAGACAATTTTGAATAGTGCGTACATTTTTTTTTAAACTGGCAATCTTGCGCGCGAATGTTGTGTATGATCTCTAAGTGTGTGTAGGTTTCCTGTTTATGGATATCTCGGTATTGTTCATGTTTGATTTGGCTTGTGTCTGGTAATTGACACCTTTAGCAGCTGATTTTGTGACGTCAGACTCAAGCAACATGCTGTAACGCTGTGGTTGTAAGCAGATGATTTCACTCGGGTAGTCGTTGGCTGTTTCGCTTTTCACTAGTCCCAGCTGTCCTTTCGTGGATTTATCGTACAAGGGATGATTTTTTGTGTAGTTGGAGAAGTCCACGTATTCAGTCAGAGTAGCTTGCCGCATTTCCGCCCTAATATCGGCCACGCCGTTGAACTGGAGCAGCAAGGAGTCTGTGTCCGAGTAGATGAGCGAGACGTTGTTACCGTAGCGTGGTTTCAGTGTGTCATACAAGAAGCTGTAAACTTTTGCTTTACCTTTTTCAAGCACGTACAAACTAATTTGGAGTGGGTGTACCATTCGGATAATTTTTTGCTTGAGGATCATGATGACAGATCCGAGGCCGATGGTGTAGCAGTCTTTCAGGAGGGGGTTAGTAGACTTTTGTTGAGCAGATTGAACAATAGTTTCCCGTATATACTATTTGAGAGCAGGTTAAACAGGAACTTTTCAAAGGAGTTCACAGACTACTGACGTTTCGGGATATTTTTCATATGAACGACTTGAAGACAGGTTCCTGCTTGACGCAAAAAAAAACGAAGATCCTTGGTGACTTCTAGTCCTTGCCTGAGGAGTACTTGAAGAAGTTCCAGGGCGACGAGATAGTCAGTTTGAGGTAGATGACTATCATCCAGCTAACGATCTGCTCATTTTGGGTTTCTGAGATGTTCCGAGCCAGCCGAGAGTTTTTTTGTGATGGACTAAACATCGTCCATGGTAACCTCATTGTGATGTAGCAATGGCTGCAGCTCGTCTGTTTTTCGTGCACCTTCATCGGTGACATGGGCATCGATATAGACAATGTACGTATACTCGCCAGAAACGGCTGTGTTTACAAAGTTGAAAGGTTGAATTTCTTCGGGTGTGAGCTCGAGGATTTCGCCAATGATGAGGGGCTCGTTCAAGCATCCACCATAAAGACTGTTGAAGTCTCATATTGCTGCTGAAGACACAGGTATTTTAGAGTCATAGTCTTTGCATCGGGGGTTGTTTATCTTGGTAAGACCTTTCGTCAACTTTGACCAGCTCCAGTATCCAGCTCCAGTATCATCTTTCCTTCGTAGAGGGCAGCTGCATTGCAAAGTCAGAACGCTCACAAAATAGACGGGATCCAGGGTTTAGTCGAGTGTCATGGTCTCCCTAAACTTTTGGAAGACTTCGGCCAGCAGCAGCGTGTCGATGAGCAGATATATGATCATGTAGTCATGTAATGTCTTGCAGTTTGCTGCCTCCCACATTTCAATCACTTCAGCAAAATATTCCTTTGCCTCGAAGTTGACTGTAAAGGCTTGTTGCGACGGGATGTCTGTTTGGTTCAGCACAGAATCCAATGTGGTGGCTCCGTAGCAGGAGTGTCCTTTTCTAGTGGCGAGGTCTAGAACCTTGTCACTGTAACCGAGACTTGTGAGAGCGGATTTCAGGAGCGGCATGTCATGACTACCATCTCTAAGATTTGTGATATGACTGTCTAAACTTGAGTTGGGAAATGAGAACGAGTCGATGAACTTAACACCGTACTTTCTCGTGGCATCGTTCAAGGAGACAGAGATGCTGAACATTTTATCCGACTGTTCTGGTAAGACACGGATATTCGAGAAGTTAGCCCCGTCCAATCCTCGCAAAATGAAGCGCATAGCATAAGCCGATGCATTGAGCAATACATGGCATAAAGCGCAACTTCTCCGTGATTCAGAAATTACAATTCAGGCGCAATGCGGCCAAGTACTTTCCTGTTATTACTTCTTTGTTGGGTCCAAAGACCCCCTCGATGTAATGATTATGATGGCGAACTCGCATTGTACCATTTTCTTCAAAAGCGTCCCTGCAGCACCCACATGTTTAACTTTTGCAAATTTTTTTTACGTCATGTTTGGTGTGGACGGATTCGGGGTACAATGGTAAGGTTGACATGTAATCATTAGAGTCTAGCAACATATTCATGACAAGATGTGTCCCCATCTCCTCAAAGTGAACTGTAGTCGAATCGGCTTCTTTGTGTCCTACAATTTTCCCGTTTTTATACACTAGAGTGTAGCTGTACATGCATAACTTGTACATGTTGACTACATGTTTCCCCTCTTGAATTGGCTCCAGCACAAGTTCACAGTCATAATAACAAACAACAAGGAGTGTCATTTTTGCGTGCATGGCTGAGAATTGGTACATTTCGCCTTCTTCAGGCATACTGATTTTTTGCAGGCCTGTACTGGACGAACACAATCATATGTGTCCAGCTTTTTTGCTTTCGTTCATCCCCTTGCATGCAGAAGGGACAAAAAAAAATAATCTCGCAGACTCGTTTCTCCAAATGTACGCATAAATGTACTGAAACACGATATGAGTGCGACATGGCTGGCACCTACGATCAACACTAGATGAATAGTGCGCTCTTCACTGGCCTCTAAACTACCTGTACATAACCTTCCTTCTCTTCTGTGAGCTGATACAGTTTAATGTTAACTTCACAGTCTCTTTCTATAATTGGTAAATCTTCTAAAGCAACATGTTTGTTCAATGCAAGTTTTGGAAAATTAAAGTAATTGTTTTAGAATAGGAGGTATGATAACTCCAACTGTCGTCTATCATTTGAGAGGTATGTATTTTCATGTATATGTAAATGGACAATCAAGCTTGTGAGAACGCAATTATTGTTTCTTGATTTTATATTGACAACATGGGGCCAGCCTGGACAATTTTTGGAACATGGAACAAAACTGTCCAGTTTTTTTGTTCCTTCAACCCTTGTCTAGTAGAAATTGAGCTCAACAATGGTTACTGTATTAATGATCCATCCACTACCTTCTCCCTCCTGTTTTTCTAATTAATTTTGTAAATCTACCTCGAGATCCTCAATCAGCTCAGATAGCAAAGTGGATTTTGTCAGCTGGATCGCTTTTGTGTTTATCACCCAGTCCTTGTCATCTATAGATGCATCCTCCATTGTTTTCCCCATTTTCCCCTTCACGGTGTATTGGAGTCTTTTGAATGTTCCTAGTTTAGATTCAGCGTGTTCCACTAATTCCTTGCATCCCAATGTTGTCATCGACGATATGTTGACATGTTCAGTGTACGGGATAAAAGTAGATGTGACAAAGCGTTTTTCCAAAATACCTTCAGAGGTAGGTGGGTAAAATGTAACCTCACCAACGGAGCCGAACCATCCCTAGTGATGAAATGTCCAACAGAAGACGCCCAAGGATGGATCAGTAGGCTGAGCAACGATCTGTTAAATAGGAGACATCGCAAACGCAGCAGTAGGCTGAACTCCGGGCAGTTCCGGAGCAATAAACTGAGCGACGAATGGAACCGAACCATCAGTAGCGACGAGTTGTCCAACAGGAGACAGCGCCAAGGGTGCAGTAGGCTGAACTCCGCGTTGTTCCGAAGACGGAAGGGGGCCACCACCAAGTTGCGGGCTTGCGCTAGGGCTTGCGGGCATTGCCAGGCTTGCGCTAAGGCTTGCGGATATTGCGAGGCACGCGCTAGGGCATGCAAGAGGTAGACAAGAGCGGAATGGGGCACTCCATACATCCTCCAGCAATGGTATTTGATTCATCCTACATGAATAAACAAAGGTGTATTTATAATAAAACAATACAAAAAATGGCAAGGTAACAGATAGATATCTCTACAAGAAAAATAAATACAAACATGTTACTTACATTTCGAGGAAGGTGTGTCGTCGACGAGATCAAGAGCACAAATAATGTCTGAGCTGCGGCACTCGCCCTTTCCTACATGAGTATACGGTAACAAATCAAAACGAAATGCGTGTTGTAACCTGTTTGCCTGCGTGCAGCGGTAGGGTACCGCTGAGGCGGTGGATACATACATCATCAGCATATCGTCGAGTAAATATCTTCAAGATTGATCAACAAGACCGGAAAATTGGGCTGATGATCAATCTTGCAGTCATCTATAACCGGACACTCCAGAGGTTTGCATTCATTGAAGATGTCAATTTTGTGTTTACGACTTCACCAACATCCAATTTTTTTTTTTAGAAGATGAAAGAAAATTGTTTTAAAAGGACAGGATTTGTTGAGTGTGGAACTGGAGTTTAACTCTGAAGAAATAACTCTTGTATTCTTAAGCTTGTATTCATAAGCAAGTCTAGAATTGTACTAAGTCCTGACTTTATTGTTAGCTTCCTCAGTCATGAGGTTACGATGCTGGAGTTATTCACTCACTTAAGCTAATCTCGGAAGACAAACCCCTAACGATGGGTATACCAAACAGATCATTCGCCTTCTCAACCTATGATGAAGATGTTATTGAAGGAAGATGAAATAATTCAATGAATAAAAAAAACGCAAAAAATTACTTTGTATATACTAACCTTTTTAATGCATCATGCCCGACTTTAAACAAGTCTCATGATGGATGATAAGCTCCAGTCTGTTGCGGGTATGCTTGTGTCCGCATCAGTGGTCTCTGCAACAGTTGTCGAGGTTGCCATGCATATGTCTCAATCGATGGTCTCTGGAACGGTTGTTGAGGTTGCGGCCAGTGGGGTATAGGGAGCGAATGACGATGGTAGTTTGAGCGAAGGCTGGCCAGCGGACAACCCTGATACGGATGATTCGCTGGAGGGTACTGCGTCGGCTTGCACCGGAAAATTTATGTATTTATAAAAAAAATATCTCTGATTATGCTCTAACATGGAATAGATTGGTTACAGTGTCCAAAAATATGTAAACGTCATTCGTTAAACATACCTTATCATCCCTGAAGTTCCGGATTGATCTGGTCCATCCCCAATCGAGTTGATACCATGATCTGTTGAGAAAGAAATGATAATAGGTTATATCAATTGCTGGAAAAAAAACATACGGAAACTATATTGGTTGATGTCAAAGATATCGGTATGATCGACCTAACTTTAGAGATGTAAATAGCCCACGCTGATAATTACCTGGTGTTGCCGAACGGGTCCCTGACTTCAGCATATCTTTGATGGAATACATCTGCAGATGAGGAAAAATATATATAAATCAAAGGTTCATTGAAAAATCGTTGGTATTCTATCACTTGTTGGGAGAGATGGAGACTGTTAGGTTTGCGGACGTCAACCTCTTCGCCAAATCCGCACGATCAATTGTGAGCGGGTTCTCATCCAGCGGGAAGTGTGTCCTTGCGGTATAAATAATTAGTAAATACATTGATAGTTTCGATGAGATCTACGTTTCAGGATCAGAGCCCTTTCCTGTAAGGAAACATGATAAATTAGAAATTCATACAGGACAAGTCGCATTCGATCCATCAGCGAAGAAAAGTACATGTAAACTACTTGTTGTGTACGATGACTTCATGTTGGAATCAGAGTTTACGTATTTTTGCATCTGTTTTTTGTTGGGGTAGGCACTCAAATGTCAAAACGATATATATAAACCAATCACTCATTCACTCGAATCCATTCCGCCGCACAATACCTTTGAATACATCACACTTTCTTATCATACACATGTGCGATATCAATCAATTACGTTATTTCGGTCAAAAATTCTTGCAAAAGACAAGATTGACCCGTTCATCTCTTTGTATAAGTTACATGTGGAACAAAAAACATATGGGCACATCTTGGTTGATTCCACACACCGAAGTACTTCGAAACTCTTGATTAGAGCATGAATTGCAGGAGATGAATTTGAACAAATGTTGCCTCTATAAAATATAATGTATCCCAGATTTGAGATTATTAGTGAATTAGAATGGAGAGTGTCTACTACAATCCAAAGCCTGTTGGGTCACACTCTAGCGTGAAGGCCCTACACCAAAGCTATACGAATATTTGGCTGTCTACAACAAGACGCGAGGTTGGAAAAAATCTACAAGGATCAGAAACTTGAACACGATTTAAACAAGTTCCCTTGAAATTTAGCAGACACATGTTCACAGTTGCGCGTCTTGGATCGATTCTCTGTGTGGATGTTGCCTATATAAAAGATTATACAGATGAAAATGACGGAATTAGATATGTATTGATCGTTATTGACATATACAGCAAATATTTATGCGCACAACCCTTGAAAGCTATTACATTTGAAAATGTGATTACAACACTTGACAATTTATTCAACTAACTAGTATGGCCAACAACTCGGATCTGTTCAGATCAAGGCATTGAATTTACAAATAGAAACTTTAAAGCATATTTGGCCAGCAAAAACATGTCTATTTATTACACATACAACAAGGTCATCGAAGAATCCCTAGCAGAGCGTGCCATACGGACTATAAAATTAAATGTTGGGAAAATATATGCATGCTAAAATGACTGAACGCTATATAGATGACTTGCAAGCAATTGTGACCACCTACAATATAACACCACATCCATCATCAATGGTACGGGTCCCCATTGACGTTTATTTGTTGAACTACCGAGAACAAATTCCCAGTTAGTGGTCCGAAATGTATAAAATACGACGTAAATGAATTAAAATGCCCAGTACACACCCAAAGGTGGGAGCGTACGTACGCTTACAATGCAGTCTCAAGACATTCAGGCGAGGACACGAACCAAAGTTCACGAAGTAGGTGTTTAGTATTTCACGTGGTAATCAAAAACATTACCCTCCGACCTAAGAATTAACACCACCTGATACTGACGAGCCCGTTAAATGTTGTGCCTATAGGCAGGAACTAGTTCAGTGGGACATCTGATATTTATGCCATCAAGGTATTGAAGACTCGAATATAACGAGGAAGAAAGCAACTTTACGTGATATACACGGATTATCCAGACAGCAATTCTACGTGAAATAGTGGAGGAAACGTTGTGTCGTGATGTGTGATAAACGTACATTGAAACGTAAATTGAGTTTTTATAATAAATTAAATCAACTAAAATCATCCGAACGAAGTCAACTCATCAAACTATTAAGTGATTAAGAAGTGAAAATCATTTACTAAATATTTACAAAATACAGAGCGGAAAATTGGTCTGAGATAAACTAACCAATTCACGGGTAAATAAATTGAACTCTATTATAAAACAACTAGGCAGTTAATCGTTTGAGGATAAATACCACGGGGCCAAAAGGAAAACATTATGAACCGTGCGTGGGGGGCTTCTGTTAAATTTACTATTACCCACTGCAGTAAGTTTTCTTGACAAAACTAATCCATGTATGAAACGGTTTCCTACATAGTTCCAAAGTCCAAGATGGATAAGCTTGCAACAAATCATATTGGCGGTAGCGCTACACCCATATCTGTCACAACAGGGCCAGAAATAGCAGAACATAGCAGAATATATCACAGTCAAAGATTGAGTACGCGTGGGGACGATATGCTAGATTTGAACGCTCCTCCTGAAATATCACTTGAATTATACCTTCTTATTAACGGTTTCGATCGCTGTAGCATAACCACAGAGCACACGCCGAAACCAATCAAACAAAAGGAGTCGAATAATGACGATGCTGCAGCACCATATACGGTCTGATTGCCGCCCGGTGCCAAGACACTCTCCAGTGGATTGCTTCAGTACCTACGAACAAACACCGCAATAAAATTTGAATTGAACCGGTTTGTTAGCCCTCCCGATTTCCAAAGCCGGATTCACGTACTTGATCTCCTACAAAGTTTTTGGTAAATAAGACAGCGATAACCCCAGACGTCAATGCATTTATTCAAACGTTCCTGGATAAAATGTCTAAGTCCTTTTGTAACTTAAACAATTGAAAATTGTAGAGAAGAAGGAAGAGATAGAGCCCTTCTGGGACACCTTATGAATAACACACAGCTTCGTAACACCGACATAACAAAGCAACACTGGTTTGCGATCACTGTATAAATCACAGTATAACATAACCTAACACGCAACAACCAGGTGAAACACGCATGCCACTTGGACCAGTTGGGTGAGGTAGTGTCTCTTACCGACCAACAGATAAGACTGTGTGAGCACACCACAATACTGCCAGGGCCCATGACTGGCAAATAACATATGAATAGGAAGTAAATATGACCCTTCTAGCGTGGTAAAACACGAAATAAATGTTACGTCACCAATAATTATCTATGATACCACGTATCATAACACTGATACACGAATAAAAAAAACATATAACATCACTTAAAATATCGCACCGTAAGGGAATAATTAACCGCAAGAACCTTTCGTGACCGGTACAAAGGTGGGACTGAGGCGAAAGCGTGAACGCTGCGCATGTGTGCCCAGCGTATTGAACACAATCGTGCCTCTGCTGCAGCAAGGTGGAAACAGATATCAACCTCGTTTACAATCAGTGTCGTCCTCGTCTTAACAGGTAACGTCGAGCGCCTAGCGTGCCTCCATCTTCAGGGCTCGTGCAGGGGAAAGGAATCCCAGGGCATATTTAGTGACAGCATTTTGGTGGCATTATGCTTATGATGATGTATACCTAACATATG
>SDVV010000038.1:0-47887 GCA_016164225.1 Gammarus roeselii | reverse complement strand
ATATATAGTTCTCATCGTTTTATTATTATCATAAACCATTGTCGAAATTATTATTATAGCTGTATGGTGAGGTGATGATAGTTATCTTTCTTTTAATATGTTACGACAGCTAATGTAGTGTACGTGTTCTCTGATAAGACGACTGTTTGAATAACTTTATATGAATAAAAGTATCCCGTTTTATTTGAATTTGGTAAATAAGATGTATCCGTGGTATTCTCCAATGTAAATAGCTAGCTGCTGTAAGTATTCCCTTGTAAATGATACAACGTTCGATCATTTGAGTGAGGGTATTTTAACCATGCTCCAGGTAAGCCATCCAAGCCGAGAGGTCCCCTGGATGTAACCAACGTCCACGACACCGGTTGCAAGCTAAAGTGGCAGGCGCCCGAAGATGACGGTGGCATGCCCATCAAGGAGTACGAGATCGAGAAAATGGACCTCGCCACTGGCAAATGGGTCCGGGCAGGAAAGGTGGGCACGGCTCTTAGTGTTAAGTTATGATTGCTTTTATGGTATACCCAACCAAATGTGGACAATGGTGTCTCAACACAGTAGAGGATCAAATGACTTAAAAACTGTTACAAGTGAGCTGAAAGAGTCGAAATGAATGCTGAATGAAGTCAGACTGAAAGTCAAGTATTGAATTGGGATATTTGTAATGTTATGTCATAGGCGGCATGAGTTTCCTTAAATTTGTTAACCTTTATTTCTACTTAACGTCTCAAAAACCATATTAAAGTAATGAGCTCTATATTTTACCGACTCTTACCTGTGAAACTTGCTCTTCAGTGCCCCGGGGCCGTTGCTCCTCCCTACTTCGACGTGGAGGGCCTTGAGCCCGGGCACCAGTACAAGTTCCGCGTGACGGCCGTCAACGATGAGGGCGACTCCGAGCCACTAGAGGCCGACCAGGCTATCACAGCTAAGAACCCTTACGGTGAGTGGACTTCCTCTCAGAACACCTACGGGCATTGGAACAGGGACAGAGCAGGCCTGGGAGGATTGTACTTGTGATAGATGTGAGCCTAAATTTGACGACAATGTACAATGTACACTACTCCAAGGGATGGGCTGATCGTGTTATTTTAACTATTCATTCTCCTCAGTTTTTGGTCGTTGCAAAAGCTTGTGCGTGAATTTTTATGGTAAAGAACAGCGAGGCTGTTCTCTACCAAGTCGAGCAGGCTTTAGCTCGTGATGACCACAACATGTCATTGTGTATTATAGTCATACTACGCTTTATTACGGGGCCTCCAGTGGCGATGACAAACTCATCTCTATCCCCGCAGACGTGCCCTTCGCCCCCGGCCGCCCTGAGATCGTAGACTATGACAACAAGTCAGTGGACTTGAAGTTCGCAGCTCCGGAGTCGGACGGCGGGGCGCCGCTCCTTAAATACATCATCCAGAAGAAGGACAAGTAAGACAACAGAGCACGATTGCTCTCATCACTCATTGTTACTTCATAAGATGGTCTAGAAGCCACATTGATGGGCTTTGTAGGGACACATGGCACAATGACCGGTCTTCTCGCGCATTCATAGTTACTCTGGGTTGCAGTGGCGCACCAAAAGTCTATGGCATGATATCAGGCCCCACTTCCTTTGCAAATGAATTTTGTGCATAATGTTCATCATATTCCTCTGGATTACACATTTGTTAATGATGTCTCCCGACCTTTCTTTAGGTGCACTCTGTTTGAAAGTTCCTAGGTCCCCTGCTGGTCAGGTGTCTTCACCCGTGCCGCAGATGAAGCTCTCTCTTAGTGTATGTTCGGCAGGAAAGGATGAACTTTCAATCAATTTGAACCTTAAACATGTTTGTTTGAAATGACGGTTCCCTAGACTTATTAAATATCATTTATATCTTCACTGAGTTACTTGGTCCCCAGGTTCATGCCTGATTGGGAGGTGGCTGCAGAAGTGAAGTGCGACACTTTCAAGCCCTTGAAGCCCGGGGAGCCCATCGAGGCCAAGGTGGGCGGCCTGAAGCACCGCGCCGAGTACATGTTCCGCGTGGTGGCCGTCAACAAGGCCGGGCCATCGCCTGAATCCGAGCCTACCGACTACCATCTCGTCAAGCACAGAGCATGTGAGTTGATGACTGAATGTTGGCTGTCTGGTGTGTGTAGCTTAACAATCATAGGGCAGCCATGCAATTTAATAATATACTGTCGTCATGTAAAGAGGTTTTCCATAAAATTTTTCTTCTCGCAAATTAGTTACCAAAATCCCAATATATTTTTGAGGACGGCATTAGGAATAACCATTCATGGGACATGACGTGTTCTAAGATCATGAATGGAGCACCTTTAAACCCAACACGTTCAAATGGCAATTATCAGCAAATCACCGATACATGAGAACGCTCTCTGTTTTATCCTAAACAGTAAAACCCAGGATCGACAGGACAAACCTGAAGCAGACTACCACTAAAGCTGGCCGCAATGTCAAGTTTGACGTGAACATCGAGGGTGAGCCTGCGCCCACCGTCAAGTGGTACCGTGACGGCGAAGAAGTGAGTAATTGTACGAGATAGTAAGGACCGCCACATCGGACTGCATACAAACTCTGAGTTTCTGTGAATATATTGAAATTGTGGACTCGAGCAAGATTTTGTGGCAATTCAGTGTATCCTTCAACTTACCTGTCATTTCGATTTATATTCATTTTCAATTAATTCTTATAGTCACGGTGTCCACTTCTATCTTTCGAATTTACCTTGTAATTACGGTGCTCTCCCCAATGGTTTCCAAACTCCCAATACATTGAACTTGAATTGCATAACGCCTTCCCTGAAATTTTAATTTGTTGATTGTGTGTTCAGATCAAGGACGACAACATCACCATCGATAACGTGGACTACAACACCAAGTTCGCGATGATCGACGCCCGCCGCAATGAACGCGGCATCTACAAGATCGTCGCCGAGAACATCCACGGCAAAGATGAGGCCGAAGTCGAGATCACCGTGCTCTGTAAGACCATTGGACCAAGTTGTTGACCAGTGGGATGATTGTGATGGCATCTGCATACGAATTGACGTGGGTGTTGGAGTGTCTTGGTGCTGGCAGGTCGTTCATGAAGGCGTTGAAGAGTGAAAGGGATAGGACGGAGCCACTTTCCATTAGGGAAGTGGCGTGTTCGTGATGGCTTGTTATTGTAGAGTGTGTTCGTATGACTGCCAGAGAGGAAAGTAGCAAACCACTTTTTGTATTTTGGAGGAATGTGTGTATTTCGCTTTTGAGAACATGTCTTGGAACTGCGCCGAATGTCTTACTAATGTCAATGGCGCATACTTGGTTCCGTTTCCAGTTTGTCTTTATCTTTCCGTCAATGGTTGCGATCCGTTTGTTCCTTAACAACGAAAGCATCTCATTGTAGGTTTCTCTTAAAAGTTATAAAATAAGTTTTCTGACAAAAAATTGAGCGCAGGGTTGAATTTATTAACTTTGATCTGACAAAGACTGAAGGGTCGAGGAAGGTGTAACTCCTGTTCTCTTTTAATTTACATAATTTTACTCGATGCAACGGATCAATCTTAAACGAACCTATTATGTCACATGAACACTAAATGAAGGTTATTCTGGTCGACGGTAGACCTGACCTGCTGATAACACTGATTTCGAACGTCACTTCTGACCCGAAGTGTGGGTGGCGGGGTCCTGGCCGGATCTTGTAACTCTAAGAACGCTAAGTGTTAGTATGTGTGTGAGTGCTTGAGAGAAGTGTGCGGTGCTCTCACCGTCGGCCGCTCCTCCCCCTCAGAATGTGTGTGAGTGCTTGAGAGAAGTGTGCGGTGCTCTCACCGTCGGCCACCCCTCCCCCTCAGTGTGTGTGTGGGTGCTTGAGAGAAGTGTGCGGTGCTCTCACCGTCGGCCACCCCTCCTCCTCAGTGTGTGTGTGAGTGCTTGAGAGAAGTGTGGGGTGCTCTCACCGTCGGCCGCCCCTCCCCTTCATCTAGAGGACTTGGCCTTGTTTCGGTATTTTTGTGAACTCTACTGCTCCTCCAATTATGTGTTTGGCTGTATAATCATCAAAGAGTAGGGAAAGTACGAATTTGAATAGGTGTTGATATGAAGAAAAAAAACGTCCGTTTCGTATTTATTGATACTTGAATGGTAATCCCCTCACAGCTGGACCATCGAAGCCCAAGGGCCCGTTGAAGGTGACGGACGTCACTAAGAAAGGCTGCAAACTGAAGTGGGAGAAACCCGACGACGATGGCGGCATGCCCATCAAGGAGTACCTCGTCGAAAAGATGGATGTCGGTACGGGACGCTGGATGCCGGTTGGCAGGACCAAGGTTAGTGGATAGTTGTCTTCTTTAGTGTTTAAGTGAACTCAAGTTAGAGAATGATAACTCCATCCTATGCCTTTATCGTTTGCCACCCCAGTCAGTATTTGATGACCCGTACGCACAACTAGAACAATGTTTGTAAATATATGCCACAAAGAATTTTCACCCATGCAGGACCTGGATATGGATGTACCTGGCCTGTCGGAGGGCAAGGAGTACCTCTTCCGTGTGAAGGCTGTCAATGATGAGGGCGAGTCAGAGCCTCTCGAGGCCGACCATTCTATCATCGCCAAGGATCCTTACGGTGAGACTGTCTCCTCTTTAAATGGAGTTCATTTCACTAAAACATTTACAGAGATGTGGTTCATGTATCTTTTGGTTTTCTGTTACATAGATTCTGAGTGAAATAAATACTGATTGACCACAATACTAGAACAGTCACTTGCACAGCCATCCTTGGCTTGCAGGTCCCCCCGGCAAACCTGGTATCCCGGACATCTTTGACTGGGACAAAGACCGTGTGGACCTGCGCTGGGAGGCTCCAAAGGACACCGGCGGCGCATCCATCTCTAAATACGTAATCGAGAAGAAAGAACGCTACGGAGCCTCTTGGGAGAGCATCTTCGAGTCGGAGGTAAGGTCTGGCGAGGGTTCAGGTAAGATGTGAAAATTTGGAAGTTGTGCTGGAATCCTTACCAAGTATTGGTCATTATCATCACTGACAACGTACCAATGTTATGTAACTAGCAGCCCCAAAAAAAACGATTTTCGATATTACCTCGTTTTATCTGTATTGACAACGTAAGGTATGTATATGTCTCAGGGTATGAGGAGAAAATGGAGGCAGCTGAAGCGTTCTTATGCCGCTATCCGGCCGGACCCTTTAGCACAAAAGGGCTAAGTTGTGATAAACAGAGGAATTGGTAGTCGACCCTAAAACAGTACAATACCCACGGAAGCTCGAATCACAACTTTTGTTGTGCTGGATGGCATAGTGACTAGAGTACTGGACTCGTATTCCTGCGACGCGGGATCGAATCTCGGCGAGCACTGAAGTTTTTCCAGTGATGAATTCACTGTTCATATACATAAGTCTTACTTATGTATATGCCGTCGGCCACCTCCCATCCTGGGGATTCGGTCTAGTGTCTGTACGTGCATCTGTATTCCTGTGCCTTTCTAACTATCTTGTAAAAATTTCAAAGCAACAACCACGGTTATCCATCAGACCTTGATGCTTCTAGACTATTATCCTATTCAATTTTTAATTTTTTCTGTAGCTAAACCTGGCATTTATTGCTTGCAGGGACCTGGTCTGGAGTGCCGCGTGCCCGGCCTGACGGAGGGCAACACCTACCAGTTCAGGGTGTACGCCGTCAACAAGGCGGGTCCCGGCGAGCCGTCAGATCCAACCAAGCCTCATCTTGCCAAGGCCAGATACTGTAAGTGAATTAAAAGGTTGTTCCTAATTAGGCTGTCTTCTAATTTTAAACCCACGGTCGTGTATAAACTGTGTTTTTTAGACCATTTTTCCCAAAGAACAATTGGTGAATGAACCCGAAAAAATCCGTTCCTGCAGTCGGAGCGGATTTTGGATCCGCCAAAGGCACAAATGTAACTACTGTAGTTCAGGCTCGTGTAAAAGAACATAAATATAATGCACCTCTCACACATCTGCCGCAACTTACCTTCTCATGTGGCAATAAAAGGAAATTTGAAAGGTGATAAATACTTATGTTTTGTGCGTTGGGAAGATCAACATTTTTGGTATCTCAAGCCATGTCCGTATCCAAAATCCGAACACCGGAATTTTAAGAATGTTAGTATTCTTGTTTGCGGTATTGGCCTTTGAGGCCACTTATGTTGCTCGTAGAGCTTTACAAACTTGAACTCCAAGTAAAAAAATAATATGAAGTATCGTTTTAATTGAGATTGTGAAACCACCTGCTCGGTGGCCGAGTGGATAACGTCTGGCCTCTCCACACAAGACTTCCATTGGGAGCTGAAGAGTGTAGGTTCGAGCGTACCTGACCCCGAGGGAGACATTCTGGCCGGTCTCTTAAATGTTTGAAGGCCAGTCCATAAACATCGTGGGTAAAACAAAGGCTGTCAGGTGGCAGCTACGCTGTAACTCGAAATATAAGCGAATCAACTTGAAATAAAAAACTTCGAATTTTCCAAGATTTATTTAGGATGGAAATCCGGATTCAACATTAGACGTCGTTACCATGATTAATTTTGAATATCTGAGGCCAGATCTCCATTGTGTTTTTAATTCTCAAATTCCTGTTGTAGCATGCATAATTTCTCGTATTTTTTCGGGCGAGTCTTTAAATGTGTACAGGATATTTTTTCTAAAGACGAATAATAGTTCATAGGCCGCAATATCGTTCCTCGTCCTAAAATCTGTCATAATATATATTTCTTGTCAAATCCATCCTTGCTTACTGCTCCATTCAAAGAAAATTTGGACTAACTGGTTTTCTTTGTCACTTATTTCTTGCTGATATTTGGTTGTTAGCCAAATCCGAAGGAAACCATTGGAACCCCCAGTACAAGTGACTTGTGTACTATACCTGTTCCTCTGGTGTTTGAAAATGGGCCTTTTTCATTATCCTGATGCAGAAGAAACTTTGCATCAATATCTGCAAACAATGATAAAAAACGTAAAACGAAGAGTAACATTGGTCAAAATGTCTTAAAAAAATTAGGGACGGGTAAAATAGCGTGTTTGACATCTCTTAATAACTTCAAGCGGCATTGAGTGCACAAAAACACAGTATTATTGCCCATTATACACTAATAGGATTCAGTTTACACTCGGAATCTAACGATGTACTCAATCTTAGCTCTATACGGACGTGCACTGTTACTCCACTATGAACTGGCGTGAGCTCCAAATTTGCTCTGCACTTCGTGTACTCAGTCCTAGCTCTACGCGGACGTGCACTGTTACTCTACTATAAACTTGGGTGAGCTCCAAATTTGCTCTGCACTTCGTGTACTCAATCTTAGCTCGACGCGGATGAATACCAAAACTTATTTATGCATGGTCGTTTAAATTAATTCATAACTACACGTAAGTGTACTGTAACTTGACTCTGCACCCAAGTGCACACTACCTAATCTACTTGACTGGCTCTGCACACTACCTGATTCGTGTAGGCTCCCTCATGCGGCCCACGAGGGAGCCTACACGAGTCAGGTGGGCCAACTCCATCAAGATGCCTTGCCTGCTGTGGCAGCGTCTGGGGCTCCGGCCCCAGCAAAAGTCCCTCAACCCACCCTGTTTCATATCCTCGCCGGTGGAGATTGCGCCTTGTGCGCCATCTCTGCGGTGTTGATGTGGACGCAGCCTGTGCGCTGCACAGCCTTCGGGCCCACCAACACTTCCAAGACACCAGAGCCATGACATATACACTGCATTGTTTTTCATGGACAAGTGAACAATCCCCATCATTTCTCCCCTACAAAACATTCCTGTTCCACATGAGGTTATCCCTGCACGCGTCTGGTTGGTGCGTTGCAGTGTGGCTGAGGGACATGAACACGCTGCAAGTTTCAATGTTCTGGTGTCCACAATTGAAATTATATCGCACGGGTGGTCATTTTTTAACTGCCACACAAATCACAAAGTTAATTCAGATAGCAACAAAAACACTCTACCCCACCACTAAGCCGGCCATCCACTTCTCATCTCCCACCTCCCTTTGTCTCAACAAGCGCGTGTCGGTGGGTATCGAGTGTTTCGGGCGGTGCGCTGGTGCGGTTTCCACTACCGTAGGTGGAAACCGGGGCTAAGCAACAACAACAACCTAATCTCTTCACACCCGTGAAACACTATACTTTTCTGTTCATATACCTGTAACACTATCTTTATTTTTACACGTACGTGTAACAATACTGTCCCCACACGTGCTTGCTTTATTATTCATCTCTACACGTACGTGTAATATTACTGTCCCCACACGTGCGTGCTTTATTATTCATCGCTACACGTACGTGTAACATTACTGTCCCCACACGTGCGTGCTTTATTTTTCATCTCTTCACGTACGTGTAACATTACTGTCCCCACACGTGCGTGCTTTATTATTCATCTCTACACGTACGTGTAACATTACTGTCCCCACACGTGCGTGCTTTATTATTCATCTCTACACGTACGTGTAACATTACTGTCCCCATACTTGCGTGCTATAATATTCAACTCTCCATGCACGTGTTACATTACTGTCCCCATACGTGCTTGCAATATTATTCCACTCTACACGTACGTGTAACATTACCATCCTTACACGTGCGTGCAATATTATTCAACTGTATACGTTTGCGGGCAACTCTCTTGTAGTGGGTAAAAGTGGTGCCAAAGTATGTTTTGTTGATATTAGATTAGGCAATACCCGGGAAGAAAAGCAAATTTGATTAAGACTGTTCTGGTCCACTTCAGTGAAACCTTACATCAACCGCGAGAAGCTGAACAAGATAACCGTCCGTGCATCACAACGCGTGTTCCTGGAGGTCGACGTCAAGGGGGAACCACCTCCAGAGATCTGGTGGACGCTCAAGGGCAAGAAGGTTCGTGTGGGGAATTATGTGATTCCAGTAAATCAGATATCAATACTGATGACGGTAAAATACTATATTTTGTCAAATGATAATATCCCTAAATTGTACATGAATATATTAACAAGTGTACATTATTTACATGCAAGCAAATATTCACGTGGTAAAGTTTCGTTTGTTTTTAGATGATAAATCGTAGATTGCCTTGACTGATACAACAGCCTGCACCAAACGTATAATATATTTGTCTTGATTTAGATCGAGACGGATGCACACTACTCCGTGCAAGGCGAAGACTACCTCACCAAGCTGACCATCGTCGAGTCGGAGCGTATTCACTCTGGCACTTACCACATCCACGCCAAGAACGACTCTGGCTCCGACGAGGCCGAAGTGGAGATCATTATTCTTGGTAAAAAAAATGAGAAATTCACTAAAATCAGTTCACAGTTCGATTATTACATTTAATCTATCATCAATGAGCAATATTGTTTCTCTAAATTACAAAAGCGGTTCAAATCCGTCATATTCAAGACTCAGTCGCCTACCTGAAAATATTATCCCTGAGTTACCTTCCAAAGATACTTAAGTTCTTAGCTTTAGAAAAAATGTAATTTCAATTAATAACTAAGCCCGCGTGGGTTGTTCGCATATTGAACTTATTAATATGTGATCGGTAATAATTTTGTGGTCAGCAGATTTCTTGAAAATACTCAAATTTGCATATGGTTGATTGAAATTGCGAGCGCCTTGGTATAGTGTCTTGTTTCCGATCATTTTATCTACCTTACATCTAACTCTGTCGATGACTTCTTCCAGACCGCCCTGGCAAGCCTGAAGGTCCTCTCGAGATCACAGACATCCATAAGGAGGGCTGCAAGCTCAAGTGGGACAAGCCCAAGGATGACGGCGGACTGCCCATTGACCAGTACATCGTGGAAAAGATGGACGTCACCACAGGTTAGTGAACGTCCTGAAGGATACAATCGACCACCGCACAGACTTCTCGGCCGACAGAGAAGATTACATCTCTCATTTCTCAGTTAAATTTGCCTTGCAGATATTGGCTATCAAAGAAGTACTCACCGGACAATTGTTAGTTAGAATTGTACATTTTGTTCATTCCTATTCCCTGGATTAGATTCTTCCGCCCCCCATTTGTGTCTTCGCTTACCCTCTTGTTCTGCCGCCAGGCAAGTGGGTGCCTTGCGGCCGCGTGGATGGTGATAAGACCGATATGGAAGTGACGGGACTGGAGCCTGGCAAGAAATACCAATTCCGCGTGAAGGCGCACAACGACGAGGGCGAGTCCGACCCACTGGAGGCTGAGGATGCCATCGTGGCTAAGGATCCCTTCGGTTAGTGACCCAGTGGTTCTTAACCTGGGTTCGATCGAACCCCAGGGGTTCGGTGAGTCGTTTTCTGGGGTTCGACGGGGTGATCTCTACATTGAGAGTTTTGTATTAAATGAATAGTATATGATTGTGGTATCAAGATGAAGGGTTCGATGAATGCATGTATGGAACTTGCAGGGTTCGGTACCACCAAAAAGGTTAAGACACGCTGGTCACCGTTAGTCCTTCGCTAGTCTTAGTGATACTATGTATTCTTTTTGTGCAACTGAATGCAACTCATAGTTTTTTTTCACGAATTCGTATGAATAGCTTTCACTATATTTGGTTATGTCAACATTATTACTATGTAAACGATATTAAAACGCAGGAAGTTATTTCAGAATAGCATAACCTCACACACTAGACATTTTTTGACCTTTGTTATAGAAACCGTCGCAAAGAAAACTGATTTTCATTTTCAACACTTCACATTTTCAGAATCTTGGTGCGCATTAAAAGACTCATCCGAACAAACAGGTCATCAACTGATCACTCCTTTATTTCTCCAGACAAGCCCGGTCCTCCCGGCCTGCCCGACATTACGGACTTTGACGAGAACATGGTCAAGCTGAAGTGGGACCCGCCTATCAGGGATGGTGGAGCTCCCATCACCGGCTATATTATTGAAATGAAGCCCAAGAGTGGCACGGTGAGTGACGCAGGAGTCTTTGGATGAGTGAGGAACGAGAGGAACTCAAGTGAAAATTTTTAGGTGACACTACTTTTGTGAAGGAGTTGGATAGGCTGAAGCTTATGGAGAGCTGAGTTTAAGCAAACAAAGATAGGAGGAAGATACAAAAAAAAATATTCCTTCCTTGCCACCGATTTTTTTGCCCAGACTTCATTTTTTTTTTGTAATTTCCAAGCGTACGTTTTCGGCTTTCTGTGGTGTGTTATGCGACGGAATTAGCATAAATGTCTATTTTTCTTGTGTTTTTTTACGCACGGCTACCCATACGCTCGTACTTAACCATCGATACCAACATCCATGGTGCATGTTTGTTGTTACCCCCTGCTTTGTTGCCGCCGACAGGAATTCGTAAAAGTGGCTGAAATCAAGGGTAACACACCACAAGGCACAGTGAAGGGGCTGGAGGAAGGCGAGAAGTACGAGTTCCGCGTGAAGGCCATTAACAAGGCTGGCATCGGCGAGCCGTCCGACGCCACGCTACCTCACCTCGCAAGGGCCAAGTTCCGTGAGTGCCTTCTGTTAAGGACATTTTATGGTACAGGGATAGAGATCTCTGATCAAGTAGAATGTAGAATATTGTCACGTGATACAAAAAAAATAGGATTGTTTATTAAAAGGACGTAAATGTTTTGTTCCTATTCGTCTGATCAGCCAGCAAGTGGCGACAGCGGTTAGGACTTCACGTGCAATTTTGAGTGTCCATTTTTTTTGTTCAAAAGCAAACCACTTGCCAATCATTCCAAAGAAGCACAATTGCCATTTCAGATGTTAATAGAACTTTAATTTTAAAATATATTCAATATACTGTCTCACTTTTTTATTGAAAAGAAACCTTATTTCAATTGTTTCATAAGTATGATGCGGTACCACATCAACTCCTCCTCAAATATGTACAATTCGTTTCCGTCATTGAAGGGCCTCCCCGCATTGACCGCACCAACCTGAAGAGCACCGTCATCAAAGTGGGCCAGCAGTTCCTCTTTGATGTGGACATCAGAGGCGACCCCGTGCCTGTCAACGCGCTCAAACTCAATGATGTGGTGGGTACAATTTCAGAGCTGCCTCGTTGCGGATGGGATGGTTAGATGGGACATACGAGAACATACTCATTTGAGGAAACACTTTAAGTTATTTGGGAGTTAACGCTTTTGAGCCTGCTCCGAAGTGGTTGAGGGTAATTAAGTAATGAAACAAGCAAGGTTTGTACAGCGTGAATCGATACAAAAGTCGATAAGATATTGGATTGAACTACTATAGGCATAGATTCAGTCTAAATCAAGTAGCTCAGCATGAAGACGTTTAGGGAAAAATAAACTCATGAATTCATGCGCTATTTTCTACAGCACTTGTTCTCGATAGGAACACCTTTCAGGGCTAAAAAACACGAAGCTATGAAACTTAGGCAATGCTACCGTATTGAGTGAGAAATGCTCGCTGTATGTTGAGCAACAAATTCAAATTTGTCAAGGACTAATCACCTGAGTACTAGCAGAGATTTCGCTGGATATATAGTGGCCATTTTAGCTTGTTCCTGCAAGGAACAACAAGCTAGAGCGACAAGTAATACTTATCAAGAGACACTCAGTAACGGCGGTTTCAATTATAACTTTGTGGATTAATCAAGATGTCTCTAGAATAATTATTTAATGGGACTCTATTTAGCTGTTATTCTAAGCAGCTGAGCAGTTAAACACAGCTGTGGTGAGTATGCCGAGTAGTGAACATACGTGAGCATGCAGGCTAAACTTTGATCAAACATTCCAGTGGAAGTCAACCATTTGAACACATACAGCTTCATAATGGTTCTCCCCCTCCTAATATTTATCAAAGTTTACACATTAAATAACATTCCACCTTAGTTATGTTAAGACTTTTTATCATAGCCATTACTTTTTAAAAAGAACGGTTTTGGGTTAATCAATGTTCTTAAATGTTTTTTTTTTTCTCATAAACGTTTCACATTATATTTAGTGTATAATATCAATATTGAATTGTTTTGAACATTAAACTCCTGTAAATATGCTAAAATATCTCCATTTGAGTTGAATATTTAGTTCGAAATCATTCGTTACGTGTTCATTATTCTATGTTCTAGCATTCAGTTTATGTGCACAGACATAGTCTTTGTTATGTGTTGCTCGTGACTTTGATTAATTACAGATGATACATAACGATTACTAAAGACAAACATCTTTTCACATACTTAACTAACAGAAGCTATTCAAACTAAAAAGCCAACCACAACTCTTTCGTGGGAGATGCACCTCAGTATCGCCAGAAGCTTATAAACAGCCACCTTTGTTTGCCTGTTTCGATCAATATGTCACTAGCTCACTGTATTCTCTCCTCATTCAAATTGACATGTTGTTAATGAGGGACAACGTGTCACCATTGTCAGTTTCTTTTTATTGCCAGTTCGTCGACATTGATGTTGTCTTTTCACCACTTTAGTGTATGGTCATTGGAATCTGTTCATCTCAATATCTCAGTAATTGATGTCCTGAATACTTATTTTCCGCATTGCTATCACCTAAACATGTGATCGTGTTGCTGTTATTGTTGTTTGTCGGGCATTTTTTCGGGTCGTCCATCATTTATTGTTGTTATAGATGATGTAATGGCGTTATTGATATTATGTGATCAATGCTGTCCTCGTTGACTTGTCCTCGTAGTCATCTTGTCATCGTATGTGCCCAACTGTTTTTGACACCTTGCCATCATTCATGCCTTGTCAACATTGACGTCTTAACGTCCTTGCCATCTTGTGGACATTGCCGTTTCTTGTTTTTGTCGTCATCACCTATACGATGTCGCTGTAAAGTAAGTCGTGTTCACCTCATACCCACACCCATCACAGCCTGTCGTTGTGACGTGGCTTGTAGCTAGTGTTGACCATCCACCTTTAACATTGATCGCACAAAAAACTCTTACTAGACCCTCTCAGTCAGTATCCTCAGTTTCTTTAGACATAAACCAACAATGCATTGTACATACATGCTTATTCTCCAGTATAGACTGAACTACTTATTCATTAAAACTCTTTTTGATGTCTGATCTCCAACCCAATTCGTTGTTCACTCAACTACAAAATAGTCAGTAACCTAGTAGCTAAACCACACGTAATCGGACGATGCGCCAGACTTATAGCACCGTAAACATTAGTTATATGCTAATAGCTTGTTTTTTTGTTTCCCCCCTTTTTGCTTTGTCTGTATCTGTAACTCGACGATGGCACTACTGAATGGTACCTTTGCTGCCCTCGCCTCTTCTCGTCGCCCTGGCCGATCTACTCTGCTGGGGATCCTCCTGCCTGCACCTCGTCTCGTTTATCAACATTTTGTTCGTTGGGTGTATTGTCATTGAGGGCACATCAAAATATGCCCCCGTACACCATGACAAAAATTGGATTGCCTCCCTATGGGGCGATTTCCAAACCTGGCGAAAAAAAATCTTGTATCATGCTTGTTCATTCCGGCACCAATGACACTCATTTTGTATTTTGGAATGTCATTTGCAACTCGTGTAACAATAACGTAATCTCAATGTTATGAATTACTCATGTTATTCATATGACGAATCTATCTCACCGAATTGTTTAATTGATGTCTATATTTGAAATAATGTGTATTGTTACATTACAAATTGTTCTTCGTCTGAATGTAACGCTTCTAAATTGATGTCGGTTACATGAAATAGTGGGGAAAGCATTTTGACATGATGTCGACCGCCGAGCAGGAATTGGTGTCTGGCAAGAACATGCGAGTAGACTCCACCGGCAACAATATGAAGATCCTCGTGCTCAAGGCTCAGCGAAAGATGACTGGCAAATACATCCTTACGGCCAAGAACGAGCACGGCGAGGACTCTGCTGAGGTCGAGCTGACTGTGCTTGGTGAGTCGGAAGGCAGAGTGTGTCATGAGTGCTGATAGTACTTGAACTGACTGTGCTTGGTGGGTTGGGATCGCAGTTTGTTAGGAGGCTTGATTATGGTTAAGCTGACAGTGTTCAGTCAGTCGGGAGCAGAGAGTATCCGGAGTTCTGAGGATCTTTGGTGACTCGGACGGGATCAGCGGGAGTCTGGAGTTCTGATGATTGTTGACAGTGTTAAATGAATCAGGAGCAGAGCTTGTCAGCAAATCTGACGATGGCTGACATGGCTGTGCTTAAAAAGTCAGTTGCAGAGTTCATATGGAGCTCTGTGCATGATGGAGCACACAGTGTTCGGTGTGTCGGATGCAGAGTTTGTTTGAAGCTTGTAAGAGGGTAGAGCTAACAATGTTTAGTGAGTGGGAAGATGCGTTTGTCGGGAGTTTTGTGGATGGTGGAGATGACAGTGCTTGGATAGTCAGGAACATGGTTTGTCAAGACCTCTGTGAATGATGGAGCTGAAAGTCTTGGTTAGTCGGAAGTAGAATTTCAGAAGCTCTCAGGATGGTAGAGCTGTCAGTGCTCATGAGTCGTTGGCAGAGTTTGTCAGGAGCTCTCAGGATGGTAGAGCTGTCAGTGCTAATGAGTCGTTGGCATAGTTAGTCAGGAGCTCTCAGGATGGTAGAGCTGTCAGTGCTAATGAGTCGTTGGCATAGTTTGTCAGGAGCTCTCAGGATGGTAGAGCTGTTAGTGCTAATGAGTCGTTGGCAGAGTTTGTCAGGAGCTCTCAGGATGGTAGAGCTGTCAGTGCTAATGAGTCGTTGGCATAGTTTGTCAGGAGCTCTCAGGATGGTAGAGCTGTCAGTGCTAATGAGTCTTTGCAGATTTTGTCAGGAGCTCTCAGGTTTGTTGAGCTGGCTGTGCTTCGTAAGTCAGGAGCAGAGTTTGCCAGTAGCTCAAGGGATAGAGCAGCTGACAGTGACGGGGGAGTTGGAAGGTGCATATGTCAAAGGCTCTGTGGTTGATGGAGCTGATATGGTGAGTCATATAGACGATGGAGCTGATAGTGCCACAGTGGAGTCAGAAAAGGAGTGTGTCTGTAGCTCTGAGGATGACAGAACGGGCTGCGCTTGGTGAGTCAGAAGCAAAGTTTGCTAGGAGCTCTGAAGAAGGCCAGAACGGGCTGTGCTTGGTGAGTCGGAAACATAGTTTGCTAGGAACTCTGAGGATGACAGAACGGGCTGCGCTTGGTGAGTCGGAAGCAAAGTTCGCTAGGAGCTCTGAGGATGACAGAACGGGCTGTGCTTGGTGAGTCGGAAACATAGCTTGCTAGGAACTCTTAGGGTGCTTTTGGCATTAAACTTTTTTTGGCATTTGGCATATATCTTCTTAGTATTTGGTTCATTATGGTATAGTTCAGTTAGTGGACCAGCATTTGGGTTTGAGAACAGACCAACAAAATTTATGGTTTATTTTGATCAGTGAGAACATTTAACAGCAGCAGTTACCCTAAAAGTTGCATACATATGATGAAAAGGTGCTCCTTATTGTAAAAAAACAACAACTAACGTGCAACGTGTATTGATTGTGGATAATTCAGGCAATGAACGAAACGGCTGCGAGCCGCCTTCAATCAAACCCCCTTTTTTTTGTAACATGGCGTCAATTATTCTTGATTAGAAAGAAAACAATTCAAAAACATTATTGCGGTATCGTTCGGTTGACTCTCACAAAGGGGGAGACTTTTTTCTTCAATAAATCTATTCATTTCAACTATCAGGATGTCTCTTTCTATGAACCCTTAAAAGGCAAACAAGAAAACAATGACCTCTCACATCCTGTTCCTTTGACACTTCACCTAACCTTCCTTTCCATCCACAAGGCACCCCCAGCAAGCCCATGGGACCCCTTGAGGTCACCGATGTCACTGCCAACGGCTGCCATCTCAAGTGGAAGAAACCTGAGGATGATGGCGGAGAGCCTATTGACTATTACCAGGTGAGCCATGACGTCATCTTATCTCCGGCCACTGCTAGCTATTATAATTGGAATAAGGGCTGAGGATTTCTACTCGAGTCATGACGTCATCTAATCTCCGGCCACTGCTAGCTATTTTAATTGGAAAAAGGGCTGAGGATATCTACTCGAGTCATGACGTCATCTAATCTCCGGCCACTGCTAGCTATTTTAATTGGAAAAAGGGCTGAGGATATCTACTCGAGTCATGACGTCATCTAATCTCCGGCCACTGCTAGCTATTTTAATTGGAAAAAGGGCTGAGGATATCTACTCGAGTCATGACGTCATCTAATCTCCGGCCACTGCTAGCTATTTTAATTGGAAAAAGGGCTGAGGATATCTACTCGAGTCATGACGTCATCTAATCTCCGGCCACTGCTAGCTATTTTAATTGGAAAAAGGGCTGAGGATATCTACTCGAGTCATGACGTCATCTAATCTCCAACTGCTGCTAGATATTTTAATTGGAATAGGGGCTGAGGATTTCAACACGAGTCATGACGTCATTTAATCTCCGGCCACTGCTAGCTATTATAATCGGAATAAGGGCTGAGGATTTCAACACGAGTTATGGCGTCATCTAATCTCCGACTGCTGCTAGCTATTATAATTGGAATAGGAGCTGAGGATTTCTGCTCGAGTCATGACGTCATCAAATCTCCCACCACTGCTAGCTATTATAATTGGAATATGGGCTGAGGACTGCAACTCGAGAATACTTATAATACATCTTTATATAAAGTAATTCATACAGAACATGTTAAGGGTAGAGAAGTATAAGGCCAAGACTGGCTAGAACACTCTACTTCCTACATTTTAAAGCACCTCCTTCTATTCAGTTACAAAAACATCAAGAATTTCAGATGTGTACATGAAGATCTATCTCCGTTCTCAGCGTGGCTAACACGCCACAACCGCTGAACAAAAAATAAGCGTCAAAACTCGTTATCTTTTTGTCCTAACATCTGACATCGCACCGTAACAGATGAACCTTTCAGTGGCATTATTGTTACTTTGAAACTAATTTAAATCGTAATTTATTGCCACGTCTAGTTGTGCAGAATCCAGAGTGTACAGTCAAAGTCTAATTTATTAAACATCTGGACATGACACAAACTGTAAAAACTGTTGTGAGAGCTGATTCTACAGGATGTATGGTGGTAATATGATCAATACTACTGAGTTGTGTTATCGAAGCTAGTAGTATTGTTTAAATATCAACGGGGATACAACGCATGGGTACACGGAATATGAACTTGTTTATCATGAATATACCTTCCATCGTACCTAATATTATTGACAGAACTTGACACGCTTCCTAATTTAACTTCACGTGGCCAGCCTATTAATGTCGAGGACCGTAGTGACGAAAACGTGTAGTATCTTTTCCATCTGTTCTGCTCTGTGTTGAAAGTAAGTGAAATATTGCTTGTCATTTCCGTAGATTGTTAGTAAATATTTGTATCTTCGTTGTTGATTATTCTTCACATAAAACTTGCCGCTATCTCTAAGATATTATAACTACCAAAGTTGTGTAAAGTCATTCTTCTGTCTCTTTTGCCTCTATCTGTAAGACATTATAACTACCAAAGTTGTGTAATGTCATTCTCCTGTCTCTTCTGCCCCTATCTGTTAGACATTATAACTACCAAAGTTATGTAATGTCATTCTTCTGTCTCTTTTGCCTCTATCTGTAAGACATTTTAACTACCAAAGTTGTGTAATGTCATTCTTCTGTCTCTTTTGCCTCTATCTGTAAGACATTTTAACTACCAAAGTTATGTAATGTCATTCTTCTGTCTCTTTTGCCTCTATCTGTAAGACATTTTAACTACCAAAGTTGTGTAATGTCATTCTTCTGTCTCTTTTGCCTCTATCTGTAAGACATTTTAACTACCAAAGTTATGTAATGTCATTCTTCTGTCTCTTTTGCCTCTATCTGTAAGACATTTTAACTACCAAAGTTGTGTAATGTCATTCTTCTGTCTCTTTTGCCTCTATCTGTAAGACATTTTAACTACCAAAGTTATGTAATGTCATTCTTCTGTCTCTTTTGCCTCTATCTGTAAGACATTTTAACTACCAAAGTTGTGTAATGTCATTCTTCTGTCTCTTTTGCCTCTATCTGTAAGACATTTTAACTACCAAAGTTGTGTAATGTCATTCTTCTGTCTCTTCCCATCTTCAGGTCGAGAAGCTTGACCCCATTTCTGGGCAATGGATGCCTTGCTGCCAGACAAAAACCCCGGAAGCTGACGTAACGGGGCTGCAGGAAGGCAAGAAGTACAAGTTCCGCGTGAAGGCCGTCAACAAAGAAGGAGAATCAGAGCCCCTTGAGGCCGACCAGTTCATCGTGGCCAAAAACCCTTTCGGTGAGCACTTAGACAGCCTTGGCTACACAATAGAAAACGGAATCGCTTTTGAGTTCGGCTGTTATCAAATAAATAACTTGTCATAGAAATGTTTGAGAACATTTTCTACAAAATTCGTAAGGTATGCTAATATTTCACTCTAACTCTACTAAACAATGTGTATTTAACATAAATTCTGTGCTTTCGAATTGGTATGTCATACATTACATATAAGGAATAAATCAGAATTGTATTGAATACCTTTCAAAATTATTTTTTTCATTCTTTATGAGAATTTTCAGAGTTAGTTCAACTCTTAGTATCTTCTCGCTCCTCTCTGTGACTCAGCTAACCATCTTGCTCCAGATCCTCCCAGCAAGCCCGGCAAACCCAAGGCCACCAACTGGGACAGGGACTTTGTGGAGCTGGAGTGGCCCAAGCCCAAGGACGACGGCGGTGCTCCCATCACCAAGTACATCGTGGAGAAGAAGGACAGGGTCAGTGATCGGGACGGGGCCGGGTGATGGAAGTGGGAGGACATCAATAGCTCTTAATTCATCTCCTATCCAATAAACAATATATAAAATATGTTTGTCATGTTGACGTGTTAATGCCGAGGTATTAATACAGTTAAGTATTAATGCCGAAGATAAATACTACAACAGCCTGTGATCATTAGTGCCGTTTAAACACCGGTAACGTGCAAAATGTTTGGAAAACGTCGACTTATGGCTAAAACAGACACTTAAAACAACACAAGTGTGGTGGGTGCTAGAAAGACTACTAACACTGGTAACCTGGAAAATGTTCTGTTACAAGACCCTGTATTTGACTGAAAGCTATGGATGCATGGTATTCAGTTCAGTTGATTTCTGGTGTAATTTATATTGATCTATTTACGTCTTTTTCTCTTCAAATTGATCATTGCTGTCAGTCATTCATCTGAACTATGAATAACTTACTCGATTTATAACGCAAGGTTTTTAACAGACATTGATGGAAAAATTTTGCTTCACTTCCTTCTCTAACGTAAATATCTTACAGTAGCAGTAGCTGTCATTAAGGGAAATAATACACTAGAACTTCCCCTGTCGCAGATAGCTTACAACGTTTTGTCGTTGTATTGCTCTTAATCTTTAGTCATCTGTTGTTAATCTTTAGTCATCTGTTGTTAATCTTTAGTCATTGTTGTTAATCTTTAGTCATCTGTTGTTAATCTTTAGTCATCTGTTGTTAATCTTTAGTCATCTGTTGCCGTTTCTCAGGATGGCCGCGGTTGGTCACAGTGCGGCTCAGGGCCTGGTGACCGCTGCTCCCTCCGCATCACCGACGTCGAGCCCGACCACGAATACAACTTCCGCGTGGTGGCTGTCAACAAAGCCGGGCCCTCCGACCCGTCAGATCCCTCTGACCCCGTCATGTGCAAGCCGCGATTCCGTAAGGGGCTCGCTGGGTGAATGGGATGCATCTGGGGAGTAAAAATATCAAAATAGGCCTCTGATCATTTGGTTGAAGCATGAATAAGAACTACTAGATACATGGTAGTTCAAACTAACAGCGAAAAATAGTGGTACAATATAAAAAAATTAAATACATCTAAAAACGAATAGCCTTAAATTCCAGAAACGATAAATGATTAACCTAGTCCACCAAAATTCTTTTAAACATGTAATAAAAACAATGTTCTCATTTTTTTATCTGTTGTGCTCAAATATTGTGTGACTAAACAGTTGTGACTCGTAATATACTCATTATTCGATCAATTTCAAATAGTGGCTCCTCGCATTGACCGCAAGAATCTTGGTCGCCGCACCATCCGGTCGGGCCAGATGCTGAAATTCGATGCCGAGGTGACCGGCGAGCCCGCACCCGTCGTCACCTGGGAGTACGTGGACAAGAAGATCACCAACACACGCATCACCATCGAGAACGAGCCCAACCTCACCACCTTCCTCCTTAAGAAGGGCGAGCGCTCTGACACTGGCATTTATAAGATCACTGCCAAGAACGATTCGGGAACTGATGTCGCTGAACTCGACCTAATCGTCATTGGTAAGCTCACTTTAAGAGACCGGTTCATAATTAAGCGGCTGAGAAGCAGAGTTTTTTACCTGCATTCGGATTCTAGTAGAAGTAACATTGAACAGCTGATGTTGTTATGCAATTTTTCTTCTCAGTTCTTCAATTATAATAGGGCTGTTTATTATTATTCCTACTATATGAGTCAAACTTCGTGAATAAATGTCTGAGAGATATTACTTACTTTGTTGTATGTACTTTACCAATCGATGCGTTTCCAACTATGAACAGGCAAGCCTTCAAAGCCCAAGGGGCCCCTGAAGGTATCTGATGTCACCGCTGAGTCCTGTAAATTAAAGTGGGACAAGCCCGAGGATGACGGTGGCGAACCTATCGACCACTACGTAGTGGAAAAAATGGACACAGAGACGGGACGCTGGGTGCCCGTCGATACGGTCAAGGTTAGTTAAGAATCATAACCAACGATTAAAAATTAAATCACTTCACAAGTCAATGCAAAGAGATGGCGTGCAATATTTCCTAACCAATTTTTAAAAAATTGATGTCGCGCTTGCGTATATATTCAAACTTTAAAATTTTGGAGTATGAGTTCGTTTTATTTGCTCTAACACATTTCACTGTAGAAGAAATATAGAACATATACCTTTTGGCTTTAGTTTGACGAGGTTACTTCGCCTCAACATAATTTGTTCGAATTAAATTATTCATGAATTAGGCGTATGATAAAGTAATGTATTTTGTTGATCTGTGCAGGGAACGGAAGCGGATGTTCCTGGCCTTACTGAAGGCAAGGAGTACATGTTCCGCGTAAAGGCGGTCAATGGAGAAGGAGAGAGCGAGCCCCTGGAGACGGACACTGCTACGCTCGCTAAGAATCCTTTCGGTGAGCTTTGTACGCTCTTGTGTCATGAAGGTGAATTCAATGTTGAATGGATTTCTTAGAGCAATCACTCTATATTCCTGTCATTGTCTTTTATTTCCTGATTTATTATTTATTATCTGTTCTAGATCCTCCAAGCAAGCCAGGCAAGCCTGAAGTGAAGGACTACGACAAGAACTGGTGTCTACTCACATGGAAGGCTCCAGAGTCCGACGGTGGGGAACCCATCACTCACTACATTGTAGAGAAGAAAGATAAGCACTCCTCCAAGTGGATCAAACACATGGAAACCAAGAGCCCTAAATGTGAAGCCAAGGTGCCCGATCTGATTGAAGGCCAGCAGTACAACTTCAGGGTAAAGGCCGTCAACAAGGCTGGCCCTAGCATGCCATCCGACGCGTCAGACACCTTCACCGCTAAGGCCAAAAACCGTAAGTGTGGGAGTCTTATCTTCATACACTAACTCCTGGTCTTCTGAAATTCCCTGTCACAATACTGCTATTGACATGAATGGTTTGATCATTGCAATACTAATATTTTATATGCTGTTTGTTTGCAGAAGCACCAGTGATCGATCGCACCAACCTTGAACACATCAAGGTGCACGCTGGCTCCATGATCAAGTACGATGCCCGAATGACTGGCGAACCCACACCGAGCAAATCTTGGTTCATTAACAAGAAACGCCTGGAGAATGGTAAAGATGGTGTTAAGCTTGACGAAGAAGATCACCGTCTGAAGCTGATCATTGCTTCAGCCAACCGTTCTCACAACGGCCAGTACCAGATCAAGGCGAGCAACTCGGCGGGCAGCGACGAAGTCATCCTTGACGTCACTGTTCTCGGTATGATTTCTGCTCAAATTAAACTTCCATCACTTCTAATTTACAATTAACAAGTAAAACATTGAGTCATATACTACACTCTGCAATGGTAATTAGGTTAAATGATTTCCATTCCTGATTTCAGACGTCCCTGGAAAGCCCGAAGGCCCTCTGAAGGTTTCAGACATCCACAAGGAAGGCTGCACGCTCAAGTGGAATCCCCCTCTTGATGACGGCGGTTCTCCCATCGAGCACTACCTCGTGGAGAAGCTCGACACGGAGACTGGCAAGTGGGTGCCCGCTGGCAGGTCCAAGGATCCCACTATCGCCCTTGACAACCTGGAGCCAAACCACGAGTACCAGTTCCGTGTGTCGGCGGTGAACAGCGAGGGTGAGTCGGAGCCTCTGGTCGGACTGGACAAAATCATCGCCAAGAACGCCTTCGACCCGCCTGATCCTCCCGGCACTCCTGAGGCCGTAGACTGGGATAAGGACTTCGTCGACCTCAAGTGGGAGAAGCCTGCAAAGGATAACGGGTCACCCATCACCGGCTACGTCATTGAGAAGCGAGATGAGATGACCGGCAAATGGGTAAAAGCGGCCGAGATCAAAGGTCAAGAACCCAAGGGTCGCGTGCCCAACTTGGATGAAGGAGAGACCTACGAGTTTCGAGTGAGGGCGGTTAACGAAGCCGGACAATCGGAACCCTCGAAGAATAGCAAGCCTGTTACCTGCAGACCTAGGAAACGTAAGTTCTTTTAAACTCAAATATATACACGATACTACTGTACATATATGAAGCATTTACGCCTTAACTGCATAAAATAACGCGCAATAATTTATTTTTGTGTGAATACGTGACTACTCTGGCGTTAGTTTGTGGTGATACCTTTTAAAAAACAGAAAAGTTGTGTTATAAGCGATTGCTGAAATAGTTTGATAGTAAATCAAATATGTTCTTTTTCGTTATCTCCCAGAACGTGTTTGGCAATGTTTTTAATAACCAGAGATATTATTTTAAATATCAATACTGGATTTTGTTTTCATGAATATTATTTGATTTTTTTTTTCTCTATTTAATAACAATTTGTCATCAGATTTAAAAGTTTAGGTTTACCATCGTAATACGCAGCCTTTTTACCTATTGTGTTACTATCTGTAGCTATGTTCCACGAGTTCGTTTTTTGACAATTTTCCCATTGAAACGGGGCAGTTTGTTTTAATGTATTGTAACATTTACCTAATTTTATTGTTTTTAAACAGTTATAACAAATAAATAGCTGAGATGTGTGTCTATATGCATTTAATTTTAATTAGTATATTGGTACAGATACAAACGCAAGGCTGATTCAAGCCGATGAGGGTGAACGACGGCAAGATGCACCTCACACTCTTTTCATGAACTCCAACACATACCAAAACTTGGCTCTTTAACTAACGGGTCCAGACAGAACCCCGCACCACCTTTTGAATCAGGAGTGAGGTCCGAGATCAGTGTAAACAGCAGGTCCCGAGAGTTTTCACTGTTTTTCCCTTGTTGCGTCATAATTGCCGGGTACTCCCCCACCCACGTCCTTTCCGTTTCCCGACGAGACTCAAAGGGCGGGAAAGCGCATCAGGGCTTAGACAAAATTCATTCGTTCAACATAATTCTGCACTCACTCCTATCCATTGCACGTTTTGTCGCTTCTTCCGCACTCATTTATCGTTCTAAAGCCTGCTACAGGCCATCATTTACTCAGACATCGGTCTACCGCTAGGCCTACGTCGACTCACCTCCGTTACCATCGCCCTTTCCACCAACCCTCCATCGTCCATTGTCACCGTTTCCGAACGACATCGTTACAAGTTAACCTGTTCTGTCTTCTAACTTCCTCACCACCCCCATTCTAACTTGACCTAACTCTCAACGTCACTCCGAATATACCTCTCAAACATTTCACCTCAAAAACATTAAACCTTCTTTCTCTTTTTCTCCCGCCAACCACATCTCAGCTCCGCAGAGTCCAATTGTGACAATTTCCCCCTCATTATGCCCTCTCTTCGCATCCATTCCCAGTGTCTTCTAGCTTATTTTGCTCTTCAGTGCACCCAGCACTGTACACCATTTCTTCACTCTGGATGCCACCTCGGTTTCCCCTTGTCAGTCTTCTACACATCGTGGATGAAATCGCATCAATGGCGTACACCCGCAAATAGCAACTGACTCAACTACCAACTTATCTCATTTACTCATATCAACTATAAACCTGGATCCAATACAATCCCGTTCACCTCCTCGATCTCTTCATCCATGTAGAGATTGAACCATCTAGGAGGCAACACGCAATCTTGTTTCAGTCTCATTTTTACTGCGAACCGAACACTCACCTCACTCCCTACTCTGACACATGATCTGCTGCTAACATAGAAACTCTGGACCGGTCTTAACGAATTTTCGACAAGTTCATAAAAGCCTTCCTGTCGATCTTATCGAGACCTCTTTTCGAATTCATGAAGGCCCAGAACACATCCTTTTCCTTTGCAAGTCACTTCTCACTAACTTGTCTCACTGCAAAAATCCGATCTCCACACCCTCTACACCCCTACCGCTTGTACATCCTACATTATATCTTGATATAAATAACCTCTTCATTCTGGCTTATCATCATTCAATTATAGGTGAAGCTCTCTTGAATTTAATGACAGCAACAGAAAACACCTGCACTAATCTAGCTTTGACGCTATTATTAAAAGTTCCGCGGACAACTTCCAGTAGTTTTCCAAGTCCACTTACAAAAGAATACTTGACAAGTCACCGATTAAAGGTTCAATATTTATTGAACTGTCATGAACAGCTCAGCGGGACAAATCTGTTGATTTGGGGCTTATTGGCTCACTATGCGATGAACTGATGAAAACAGAACATTGTTGGCTAATTTTTTTCGGGAAGTCATAAAGAGCTCATTAAGGCTTTTTAATTGTCCCTTGAAATTTCACGGGAAGAATTTAAGAAAACGTTCCATTTGTGCATGTTGTTCTTCGCTAGAGCTGCTTCCTGCTTCGTGACTTCACAGTAGTATACAAATTAACCAATGTTTGAAATGTTTTATTCATTGTGAATATTTTTCTATTCATTGCTTTACAGTTGCTCCGAAGATTGACCGCAAGAATCTCCGTACGATGACCGTGCGTGAGGGTGACCCCATCCTGCTGGACGTGAAGGTGATCGGTGAGCCGGCTCCAGACATTGAGTGGTTCTTCAACAAGAAGCCGCTCAAGGAGACAAGCAGCGTGCGCGTGGAGAACACTCCCAACCACACACGGTTCAGCAACGACGATCCTGTTCGTATTCAGTCCGGAACCTACAAGATTGTGGCTGTGAATAAGCATGGCAAGGACGAGGCTGAACTAGAAATTACCGTCATCTCAAAGCCTGGTAAACCCGAAGGTCCTCTTGATGTATCGGATGTACACAAGGAAGGATGTAAGTTGAACTGGAAGCCGCCGAAGGATGATGGTGGTCTTCCCGTCGAAGGATATGTCGTCGAGAAGTACGACCCAGACATGGGCATCTGGCTGCCTGTTGGACGAACCACGGAGCCCACCATGGAGGTCACCGACCTCACCCCAGGACACGAGTATGAGTTCAGGGTGAAGGCTGTTAATAAGGAAGGAGAATCGGAGCCGTTAGTGACTCTTGCACCAATCATCGCGCGAGATCCATTCGGACCCCCCGGCAAGCCTGGCGTGCCCGAGAAAGCTGACTGGGATGCCACTCGAATTGACTTGAAGTGGTCCATGCCCATTGAAGATGGAGGCGCCGCCATTTCTCATTACATAATTGAGAAGCGTGATAAATACACGTAAGTACCTTTACTGTAACAAATTCTGAAATATGACTTATGACACACTGAAATATACAGTTGAAAATTTCCTCAAATCATAAGAGTGAAATAATGTTACATGTGATATTTTTTATAGGAACATTTGGGAGAAGGCCCTCACTTCCAAGACCCCAGAGTGTATCGGGTCGGTGACTGGCTTGACGGAAGGCCTGGAGTACCAGTTCCGCGTGACAGCTGTGAACAGGGCGGGACCCGGCGAACCTAGTGATCCCAGCAAGACTATGATCCCCAAAGCCAGATTCTGTTAGTACCCGTTTGCATTTGTCCCAAAATACAAGACAAAAATGTTTGCTTTTTACTTGCACGATACCTATGAATAGTTATTCCCGTTTCATTTATTTAAGGGCCTAGTTTGTTCATTTAAATTCTGGTGGTGACTTGTGTCGTTCTTCCTTTTCCAGTGCCTCCGCGAATTGATCGCAAGAACCTCCGAGACATTACCATTTCGAATAACTCTATGCTGAAGTATGATGTCGACATCAGCGGTGAGCCACCTCCAAAGGTGACGTGGACCTTCGAAGGACGTGCTTTGGAGTCCGGCAAACACGTCAACATCAACAACGTTGACTACAACTCGAAGCTGGTGATCCGAGATAGCGTGCGAGCAGACTCTGGCGAGTACATCATCACTGCCGTCAATAGCTCGGGCAAGGACTCTGTCACTGTCAACGTTGTCATCACGGACAAGCCGATGCCTCCTGAAGGCCCCATTAAAATTTCAGATATTAGGGGCACGGGCTGCAAGCTTAAGTGGAAGCGTCCCAAGGATGACGGTGGTTGTCCCATTGAGAACTACCTCGTTGAGAAATTGGACCCCAACACCGGGCTGTGGGTGCCGTGTGGCAAGACTACCGGAGCTGAGCCTTCTATTGATCTCAACAACCTCACTCCAGGCACCGAGTATCAGTTCAGGGTCAAGGCGGTTAATGCTGAGGGTGAATCTGATCCTTTGAATGCTGATGAGAAGGTCTTGGCCAAGGACCCTTACGGTAAGTTTAATTTGTTCGTGCCATTCATTATATAGCAATGCAGTATGATACTTTCTTCAACCAAATTTCAGAAAATATGTCATTATATGCAACGTTCAGGAACACTGCACGTTATAATTCGTTACTTCTGTGACCGCTTGCTTGACAGCGCTTAGAATAAGGCTGGAGAAAAACATTCTTTAAATATTTCACCTCTATTTATTTATCTCTTTTTCGTTGCTTCTGTTAGTCAGTCAGGTTTCCAACTATATGTACCTTTGTAACACTCCTCCACAAGGAAATGCGCAGGTGCGAGGGTGAAACCCAAAAGCCAATCTACATTGATGAGTTAGAAGGGCGTCCTATTTTACAGATGAGCCTGGCAAACCTGAAAATCTCGAGGTGGCCGACTACAACGAGAACAAAGTGGACCTAAAATGGGAACCTCCTAAGACCGACGGCGGGTCACCCCTTGTCAAATACATTGTCGAGAAGAAAGACAAGTATGGAGGATGGGATAAGGCGTGTGAAGTACCAGCTAACCAGACCAAGTGCTCTGTGCCAGATCTTATCGAAGGAGAAACGTACGAGTTTCGTGTCCGCGCAGTGAACGCTGCAGGCCCCGGCCTGCCATCAGACGCCACCCACCCGGTGACGGTGAAGGCGCGTAACTCACCTCCTAAGATTGATCGCACCAATCTTGTTCCGGTTCGAATCAAGGCGGGTCAAAACTTCAACTTTGAAGTGGCTATCTCGGGAGAGCCGGTGCCTGACAAAAAGTGGTTCTTGAAGAGGAAGGAAATCAAATCTGGCGGTGCGACGACCATAAAAATGCAAGATTACATGACTAAGATCCGTGTGTCTGGAGCCACTCGAGCAGAAAGCGGTACTTACACAATCACAGCTGAGAACTCCAACGGCAAAGATTCGGCCGATGTTGAAATCATCATCTTAGGTGGGTAACAAACTTGTCTATGTCATTTGTTGTAGGTACAACACCATATGATGATAATTCAAAATGACTGTAACAATGATGTTTTTGTTAATCCAACTGAAAAGAACATCTCAATCGCACTTGAAGGCCATCGGTTTCTTCACGCTGCTCTAATTTATATTTATCTGTTCTCTTCTTTCTTCTTCGTTACAATTCTTTCATCTTTTCATTTCTCTTCTATCTAACTCTTCCACCTTCTCAATTAACCAAACTGCAGACAAGCCATCGGCACCAGGGGGACCGCTCGAGGTCTCGGAGGTCTACGCTGAAGGATGCAAGCTCGACTGGAAACCACCTCCGGATGATGGTGGTTGCCCCATTGATCACTACACGATTGAGAAGCTAGATGAAGCAACAGGACGTTGGACTCCTGCTGGAGAGACCGACGGCAAGGAGACCACAGCTGAAGTGTTTGGTCTAACACCAGGTCACAAGTACAAGTTCCGTGTGAAGGCTGTCAACCGCATGGGCACTTCCGACCCATTGGTGACCCAGCAAGCCATCGAAGCTAAGAATCCCTTCGGTGAGGATCTCAATCAGCATCGTGTCTCCAATACTACTGGATAGTTCAAAATGTTGTGGAAATAGTTTTAGATTAGGCATTATATGAATGAAAACAAGCATGCTAGTTTCTGTTCAATAATACCGAATCCCATAAAATATTAAATATTGTATCATGCTGCTTCGTCATGTTGAAGCGTACTAATGTAACGAATTGTTCTTCATAATTCAATAAACGTCGATTTGGTTTATTTATTTTAAATGTTTATTGCTTCAGATACTCCAACTGCACCAAAGGATGTCAAAATTGATGACTTCGACGCCGACTTTGTAGATCTTGTCTGGAAGAAACCTGACACAGATGGTGGTTCGCCGATCACTGGATACATCATTGAGAAACGAGATAAATACAAGTAAGGGAAACGTACGCTTGTGCATTGACTTGCTGTTTTACTTACATATTTCAATAACCATTTGTGTTCTTGTCATCATAATTCATACAAGGTGTTTGAGACGTAGGTAATTCATTCATGTTGTCTACCCCCTCAGCCCGACTTGGGAGAAATGCGTGTCAACCGACGGTGACGCTTGTAAAGCCCACGTCCCCGACCTGATCGAGGGCAACACTTACGAGTTCCGCGTCGTGGCCATCAACAAGGCCGGTCCTGGCAAGCCATCTGACCCAACTGCTCCGCATTTAGCCAGGGCTAAGAATCGTAAGTTATTTTGTAACAGCGGTAAACGTGAGAACAACTTGAGCAGTACCTCGCGCACAGAGCAGGTGATAAGTAGATATTGTTTTAAGGTATCCAAGTAAAATGAATATAAAAATCTCTTACAAATAATCTTTTCTAAAGATTGCACACGATTCTCTTGAAAACACTCCGCTCTGAAGAAAGAGTTTATCACAAGAATTTAAATTAACCCTTCAACATCAAAAGATTGTCGTAGTTCATTCAGAAAACGTATTTCTAAATATAATGTAAAGGAAGAAAGCCAACTAGCGTTTTTCAGGCCGCACCCTTGCCTCATTCGGGAATTACCTACTTCCTTTTCTTAACCTTTTTTAATAACTATTTAAAAAATTCAATTTCTGTTTGGTAAAATGTGTTAACGTAGTTAAAGGTAAAGTTATAAGATGTTCAAGGAAGGTCGATGGCAGCAGAAGTAGTGTCCTCCTAAATGCAGTTATTGGAGGAAGTCCACTGTTTCAATTATCTGGGCTCTAATGTAGAGAAGACTTAACTAGTGGAAACTGAGGTTAAGTCGCGAGTGAAGAAGGGTGTAAAGTGTTGGGTGCAGTGAAGCGTGTAATAAGCTGTAAGACGTTGGGGATGGAAACCATGAGAGGGTTGGATGGAAGCCAAGAGAGTGTTGTATGGAAGGGTAGTTTTCCCAAGTAGAAGAGAGAAGAAGGTTGAATGCTTTCGAGATGGAATGTTTGAGGGGCATGGCTGGAGTAAGGCTGAGAGGATCAGTAACGACGCTGTTCAAAATTAGTACGAGGATGGTGAAGAAGTTAGAGGACAGAGTATATTCGCGTGTTCCGAGATGATTTGTGTGAATAGATGGTGTGAAGCAGGTGTTAGGAAAAAGAGCCATGAGTGTTGAGATAGCGAGAGAGCATGCAATGAACAGGCGTGAGGGGAGAATTGTTGAGAATGAATGTTTTTCTACGCTGCTCTAATCTGCTTCCCGCCCTTGGCATCTCGTTGAGAAACGAGATGGTCGTGGGTAGAAGGGCCCGGTCACTATGACGCGGCGGGGTAAACCAGTCCCACCGTCGGCCCTGCTGCTGACACACACCTCGGACCGCACTCATGACCCAGAGTGTGTGTTGCGGGATCTTCCGGCCAGACCCTTTAGCGCGAAAGGGCTAAGTTGTGTGAGATAATGAGAGAAATGTGAGGTGCATCTTGCCATAGGCCGCCGCTCTTCCTGGGAGATGTGGCCTAGTGTCTGTATCTGCATCTGTATTTCGTACTCACTCTGATTTAAATAAACATACAACTTATAAACACGGAATACATCCTAAATTATTTGTAAAATATAAATGTTCAGGATCAGAGGGCCTTCTAGCAGCTCTCCAAGCGTAAAGTAGCAACGTCAAACTTGAGAGCCAACTTAAGGGCGCAATTGATGTCTCGCTATCAAATTTCAGTTAACGCAGAAGATTTGTAAAAGCGGGTATATTTCTCGACATCAAATTTCGCAGATTTGTAGAAGAGAGTATATACCATAACGTGGCAGCAATAGTGTGTCAAGTGTTATCTATACTTTTTGGTGAGCCAAATAACACATTTTGTCGAAAGAATGGATGTTACGAGTTATCATCATGTACGATGGGAGATTGGTGAATAGGTTGATGGAAACGGAGGTGATTGTTCGTAGGCCTAATGGTAGACCGAGGTTTGGGTAGATGGATGGCGGGAATCAAGCGTTGGGAAGGAGAGACGTAAGTGTTGAGGTAGCGAAAGAGCGTGCAATGGATAAGTGTGAGTGAGAAACGGGGCTGGTCGTGGGTGGGAGGGAGGGCGTTTACTGACGCAGAAGGTGTAAACCAGTTCTACTGTTGGGCCTGCTGCTGATTCTGATATCGGACCTCCCGCCTTACCCCAAATGTGTGTTGCGGGATCTCCTGGCCGGACCCAAAGGGCTAAGTTAGTGTGCGTGTGAGTGTGAAGGAGATGAGTGCAAGTTGCTCCTTGCCGTCGGCTACCCCCCTTTCTGAGGGATTATGTCTAGTGTCTGTCTGTATCATCAAAATAGGCACGTTTTCTTAGCTTGAATGTGGATTGAAAAGTATGTTTGGGGATTTCAATGGAATATGTTCAATTTGTTTCATTCACGAACGTCGTGGATTAAAAGTGCGCCGAGTATGTCTTATTCTGTTTGGTCTGACAAAGACCAACATATTATGTTTTTTTTCTATTGATGCAACGAATCGGGATGAAAGTATCAGATTGTGAGGAACAAACACTAAATGAACAGAGCGATGTAACGAAAGCTATTAACTCGAGTGTACCTTCAAGCAGTTCCTTGAGCTATTGAATTTATTCGATAGGCCCACGTTCTCATGTGCGTACAAAAATAAAATATATGTGCCTTGATATCTTTTGTATGTGAATTATCTGACGTATTTTTCTATTGCAGTTCCTCCTCGCATTGATCGTAATGCTATGGTGGACGTGAAGATCAGAGCCGGTGAAAACCTATCGCTCAAAGTCCCTGTTGCTGGCGAACCACCAGCATCAAAGGATTGGAAGCTCAGGGGAGAAACGCTGTATCCAAGCAATCGTCTTCGCATTATTCAGGAAAATTACATGACCACCATCAAGATCTCGGACTGTGTTCGTGCTGACTCGGGAGAGTTTACGCTACTGGCCAAGAACAGGAATGGTGAAGATACTTGCACAGTTAACATCACCGTTCTTGACGTGCCGTCACCTCCCCAGGGACCGCTCAAGTATTCCAACATCTCACGCAAAGGCTGCACTGTGGCTTGGAAACCGCCCAAAGATGATGGAGGCTCAGAGATCATCCATTACGCTGTGGAGAAACAGGACGTTGAAAACTTCCGATGGGTTCCTGTTGGTGAAGTAAAGGGCACGCAACTTGCAGTCGGAGGACTGATTGAGGGGCACGAGTACAAGTTCCGCGTTGTTGCTGTCAACCGCCAGGGTGAGAGTTCACCGTTGACTGGAATGGACACCGTCGAAGCTAAAGATCCCTTCAGCAAATCATCCAAGCCCGGAAAGCCAGAGGTTACAGATTGGGACAAGGACCGTGTGGACCTTGAATGGACTGAACCACGCAACGATGGCGGAGCTCCAATCACATCCTACATTATAGAGAAGAAACCAAGATTCGGCAACTGGGAAAAGGCAATTGAAGTTCCTGCAAAGCAAGGCTGCAAGGCATCTGTTCCTGACCTCATCGAAGGAGAAGAATATCAGTTTAGGATCATTGCTGTTAACAAGGGAGGCCCGTCTGATCCTTCCGATCCATCTCAATCAGTGGTATGCAAGTCACGCTTCGAGAAGCCAGGTATCGATACGATGAACCTGGCAGATCTGGTCATCAAGGCCAACACTCGATTGGAGTACAATGTTCCTATCCGCGGAGCACCCAGGCCCGCGGTTACCTGGTCGGTCGACGGAACTAAGATCGAGGAGTCGGACCGCGTTGAAATGCAGACATATGGCAAGCAGACCATACTGGAAATACCATTTTCTCGGCGCAGTGATTCCGGACGCTACACCCTTACACTGGAGAACGAGTTGGGAAGAGCTTCAGCATCGGGTAACGTCACTGTCTTAGACAGGCCTTCTAGACCCGAAGGCCCTCTTCGAGTAACTGACATCACTAGAGAAAGCTGTCGCGTTTCCTACGGGATACCCCTCGATGACGGCGGTTCTCCCATTCTCCATTACTTGGTCGAAAAGATGGACGTGTCACGCGGAACATGGACGGAGGCCTGCGAGGTGTCCGGTCTGACCGCTGAAGTCCTTAACCTAGTCCATATGAAGGAATATCACTTCCGTGTCAAGGCTGTGAACATCATAGGGGAATCTGACCCACTGCCCACGGATAAAAGTATCATCGCTAAGAACGCTGTCGGTAAGTTAGTCGCATCATCATGAGTGTATTGTATGTATTGTAATACCATCCAATTGGTGTCAGATTGTACTCGCCTAACGATACGTCTTGAATATAACAATCAAACGACAGGTTTAGTATTGAATTGAAAGTATGTTTTGATTTTGTCACTCATTTATTTACCAGACGAGCCTTCACAGCCCGGTCGTCCAAGTGTTGTCGACTGGGATAGTGATCACGTCGACTTGCAGTGGACTCCACCTCAGAAGGACGGTGGCGCTCCCATTACTGGGTACATTGTTCAAAAGAAGGAGCGCGGCTCTCCTTACTGGCAGACTGCCTGCCGCATCGGCAATGACACTGCCTGCACCGTGCCTAACCTGACGGAGGGCCAGGAGTACGAGTTCAGGATTATTGCCGTCAACAAGGCTGGGAACTCAGAACCATCAGAGCCTTCTGATGCCGTCACCTGCAGGCCCAGGAACCGTAAGTTAATTAGTAGGCTTTCATTAGTAGCTACTGTGTAATGGTCAACACTGCTTGTGTATCATGATTTCCCCATTTAATGCTGTTTTATCGCCTTTGTCAACAGTTGCACCCAGGATCTTGGGACCGCTCTATGATATCAAGATAAAAGCTGGTCAGGTGCTCCACATCGATGTGGACTACATCGGCGAACCTGACCCAGACATTTTCTGGTTCAACGACGACGTTGAAATCACAGCCAACGTTCGCACCACTATCGATGCCATCAACCACCACACCATCCTCCATACCGTCAACGCCGTCCGCGCCGACTCCGGCGAGTACAAGATTAGGGCACGCAATGAGAACGGTCAGGATGAGGCCACTCTTAGGGTGGTGGTGCTCGATAAGCCTGGTCCTCCTGAGGGTCCCCTCAACTACGATGAGATCATGGCTAACTCTGTCCTGATGTCATGGCGACCTCCTAAGGACGATGGCGGCAGTCCGATCACGTAAGAAACTTTTTATATCATTGCATTATTTCATCTTCTCGCATTAGGTTTCTCCTCACAATGGTCATTAATATCATAACATTATTACTTACAGGATTTAAGCTTTGACTCAACACAAATGGCGTATACGTTTTTTTCCGGTTTGCTATCTTGCTCTCTGTTAAATTTATGTCAAGAAGAATCGTCACCAAATTGACTGGCTCTAGTTGAAAAGTGAAAAATTGTTTTTTGTTTCTGACCTGTGGCTTGTTGACTTCTGTTATCAGCGGCTACTCCATCGAGAAGAGGGACATTTCCCACGGCGGCGGCTGGGTACCAGCTGTCAGCTGGGTCGACCCCAACCAGACTTCAGCCACGGTGTCCAGGCTGATGGAAGGCAACAAATACGAGTTTAGGGTTATGGCGGAGAATGTCCAGGGTAGAGGCGAACCCCTTGTCTCCGACAACCCTGTCACGCCCAAACCATCTGCGGGTAAAAATTCAATCATTTAATCATTCTAACGTTTATTGTACTGTGTGTTTCCTGTGTTAATCTTGAATGACACGGAAATTACTTCATAGTGAATAAAATATTTGTGTATGTGTCATCTGACATATCTAATTATTTATTCATTATCGATACATTTCATTGAAACAACATTCAACTGACGAATTCTAACCAAGCATTTAACTCGCGCCCCATTACTTGATCACAGTTTAGCACAATTGTAGATCTCGTGCATGGGATCAATGTGTGCTTAATTTTTTTTTTTCGGCTTCTCACAACTTTGACTTTCGAGCGCTCATAACCTCATTTTGAATCTACTTTCTAGTCCATCGTAAGAGTTTATGTCAATCCGTCTTCTCCCCTGACTCTCTCCATAGATTGTCCTGGCAGCCCTGGTCGCCCCGAATGCGTGGACTCCGACCGCGACTTCATCAAGATCAAGTGGAGCGCACCTCGCAACACTGGCGGCTCGCCCATCACCGGCTACGATGTAGAGCGCTGCGGCATTCACTCCGGCTCCTGGAAGAAGATCACACGCTCCCCGGTCAGGATGACGGAGTTTGTGGACGACACGGTCTCTGAAGGCCAGCAGTACAAGTACAGGGTGATCGCCAACAACAAAGTTGGACCCTCGCTTCCCTCTGATCCTTCGCATCCCTTCTGCGCCAAGCCGATGCGCGGTAGGTCAAGGGAGCCATACGCTGCTGCCTTAATGATGATGGCTTCTTGTCTTTTAAGTCTCAAATTGTTAGTATTTTCTGGAAAATGGGTTTTAACTAAATCGGGAAAATTAAATTTAACCGGTTCTATCAATCGACTGTTCTTTGAATGTTAATTGTACTGAAAAATTTTAATGAACAATACGCGGAAAAGCTAACTCGAGTTTGCTTTAACAATTAAAACTTGCTCGCTTCTGAAGAAGCTTACGATTGGTTGCGTTATTTTCCAGACCCACCGAAGCTGTACCTTGACGGGCTGGCTGGCAAGAAGATCAAGGTCCGTGCCGGTGAACCTTTCGAGATCAAGATCCCGATGTCTGGGTCGCCTCAACCGACCTGCACCTGGACCAAGGCTGGAAAGAAGATCGAATCTAGCAAACGAACCTCGGTGAGCCAAATCAAATGTGTTGATGCAAGGGATCAACATTTGCTGGTCCTTAATTTACATTTTCTCAACATTATTTTCGAAAATTTCGTTCAATACGCGCAAAATCAGTCCTGTTCTGTAATTAACGTGATTCACTCCCCAGATGGACACTACTCCTGACTATTGCAAGCTGTTAGTTGAGATGTCGAGGCGAGAGGACTCCGGCCCCTACACCATCACGGCAGAGAACGCCTATGGCAAGGACTCCGCTACTATCGAAGTAAGGAAACATCATTCGTTTCCTTTAGGGAATGTAAATGATTTGCGTATCAATCTTAACTATTTTTTTTAATATGGTAATATTGTTGTGAAAGATAAAAAACATTCCTAAATTCCGTTTCTTTACAAGAGTTTGGCGATAAGTGACCAAGCTGAATGAGTTCTTACTTGAGGAGGGGGGGGCGTTGAATTGCGTGCCGTTCGTGCTACATTTTCGTAGCTAGCGCTTCAATTATTATAACCCTGTGTTGGCAAGGTGATGGTGGTGGACAGGCCAGGGCCTCCCGTTGGGCCGTTGCAGCCCACCGACATCACGGCGCACACCATCTCACTTGCCTGGAAGCCGCCCATCGATGACGGCGGCTCGCCCGTCACTGGCTACATCGTCGAGAAGACTGAGGCTAACTACAACATGTGGAAAGTGGTGCCTGGCTTCTGCCCCAAGTGTGAATTTACTGTGAAGGTGCGCTTTTGGCAAATATAACGCAATTTTTGTTGTTGAGATACTCGGCATTTCACTGTATATCACTAGTTTGACTTTTCCTTGGTCAAGACTTTGAAACTTGTTTTATCAGTAACTTAACGTCCTCACTTTTACTGCTGATTAGCTACCCATGAGAAACTTTGTGATTTTTCTGCAATCAAATAGCGAAGGGTAAACATAAGGGAAAACATTCAGTGTAACTGTCCTACTCCAAAAATGTGTTCACAATAATGCTTAAAAGGTAAAGGTAGTCTATGTGATAAAATGTACAATAGTGAATGTGTTTCGGTTGATCATCCAAATATGAGTAGTATTCATCAAGCACACTTTTACCTTTTAATTTCTAGTTAAATCAGTATGGAACTCAAGCTGGTTGCCTTCCGTTGTATTATAATTATTAGAAACATAATTTTACCTTGTAATTTCATTCCTTTGCAGGGTTTGGATGAAGGCAAGTCATACAGGTTCCGCGTGCGCGCGGAGAACATGTACGGCACCTCCGACCCCTTGGAAGGCAAGCCCGTGGAGGCCAAGAACCCCTTCAGCCCCCCTGATGCCCCCGAACGTCCAGATATCGTCTCCTACAGGTAATACTCATTAGATCAACTCCAGACACAGAATTCGAGGGTCCTGATTTCGTCTCCAACAGGTACTGCTCCTTAGATCAACTCCAGACACAAATCTCCGACGCATGCAGTTAACCCTGTCTTTCGAGTTGGTGGCTCTATGTGCTGGCTGAAGGTAAGCCTGCCCTTCGATTTTACTCAAGGTACAGGAACTCCGGCGCCGAAGGTTACCTAGCGCTGGCCACTCGCGGAAAAGGGACTCCCTTGCCGTGGTTTTTGAAACAATTTGACTCAAGTAAAAGGCAAGTTTTAATTTACTTTTAAATTAAATATAATTTTAACTTGGTATAATTATCCAGTTCACCTCCAACGCAATCTTGACTGGTAGGTAAGCCACATATTTTGTAGAATCAGTTATCCAAAATGCCTGGCTTCCCTCGGTGTAATGTGTCGTTTCCCTTCCGCGGCAGCCCGTCTTCATGTTCTCTGGCCTGGAAGCCGCCCGCCGTTTCTGGTGGTCGTCCTGTCACTGGCTACCTTATTGAGAAGAGAGAGAAGGGCGGAGAGTGGCTCAAGGTATGTAAACCGCACTAAAGCGTTGAACTTATTTCGCTCGTAATAATGTCAGTATCACCGATAACCAAAAACGTTATTTTCTTGCAATTATGTTTCAATACCTCGTATGAAAATCACCTCCGAATTAGTTCAGTAACGCGACGCGCTTAAATAAAGCTGTTAGTAGAGCGATTGTTAAACGCCTTGTCCGTTGGTGCAGGTAAATACCTACCCGACGCCCAACACCGAGTACACGGTACCCGGGCTGTCCGAGGGCAGCAGGTACGAGTTCCGGATCATCGCGGTCAACGAGGCCGGACCTGGCAAACCCAGCAAGCCATCCAACTCCATCGTCGCTAAAGTACAGAAATGTAAGGCTATCACTAATTCTTGTGTCCTTGGCTTGCTCACTTTTGTAGTACGGTAGGTCACTGAATCCTCACAAGGATGAACTTGACCGAAAAGGTAATTTCTGATTTGTACCCGTATTTGTGACTTCATTTTTGTGGCGTACTTTTTTTATGTTTGGTATAACACTGATGCATCACTGCTACACATTTTACCAGACTGTAGGCTTATATATTTGTCAATATACTCTCGTTTTCTCAAATCAATGACCGTGTCTGCACAGATCTTCCCGCGGCTCCAGAAGCCCCACGCGCCGACAGGATCGGCCGCAACTGGGTCATGCTATCGTGGCGGCCACCAAGCACGGACGGAGGCTCCAAGATCAAGGGATACCTGCTCGAGATGAAGAAGAAAGACTCCGATGAATGGGTTCCGTGTAATAATCTACCTCACCCTGATACTAATTTCACCGTTTTGAATCTGACAGAAAAGGAAGAGTACACTTTCAGAGTATTTGCTGTCAATGATGTTGGCACATCCAACCCATCCAAGCCCTCAGGCTTGATTAGGATCGAAGAGGAAGCTGACAAGCCTCACATTGATCTGAGTGGTATTCGTGACATTACAGTCAAAGCGGGAGAGGACTTCAGCATTCACGTGCCGTTCACAGCATTCCCAAAGCCTACTTCCACTTGGTACAGAGATGACCAAGAAATATGCATTGAAGCTGATAGCAGGATACACCACCAGTTGGCCGATGACTATTGCTCGTTCATTCTTAAAGATTCTAAGCGTTCGGATACTGGACCATACAAGCTCAGACTACAGAATCCTTCCGGCTTCGACACCGTGACTGTCAACGTCAGAGTTCTGGACAGACCAGCACCACCTGAACATCTGCGAGCTGATGAGTTCAACGGTGATTCACTCACTCTGTTCTGGAATGCTCCCAGGGATAACGGCGGGGCAGAAATTACCAACTACGTTGTTGAGAAACGCGAAGGCAGCTCTGGTAGCTGGCAGAAGATCAGCAGCTATGTCACCGCCACCAACATTCGTGTGCGCAACCTTGTGGTCAACAAAGAGTATAGCTTCAGGGTGATGGCAGAGAACCAGTATGGCACATCAGATCCTTGCGAGACGCCTAATCCCATCAAAGCAAGGCATCCGTTTAGTGAGTATTCGTGGCTAGAGCAGAGAAAATATGCATTGTGGGTTCTTGGTATGAAAAAATTACATGAAACTTGTTCCAATTTTTTTTGCAATGCGATCTTGGCAGTATAATTAATAAAAACTGCAATAAGAACTATTTAACATTTCGTATGGAAAATAAAATTCAAAGAATAGCTATATGATTTTTCCTATGTATTGTTCATTATAGAATGCGGAACATATCTGTTTTAAATGTTTTGGTGTCTTTGTTATCTCCCACCAGATCCTCCCAGTGCTCCTGGTGCTCCCCGAGGGCTCGAGTCTACTGAAGACTCTATTACCATCCAATGGACGAAGCCTCGTCACGACGGTGGCTCTCCTATTCAAGGCTACAACGTCGAGAAGAGGGTTGTTGGAGAGAGTCAGTGGAGTAAGGCTAACCACGGCTCTATTCGAGATACCACGTACCGTGTTATCAATCTTATTGAACACCAGATTTATGAGTTCAGAGCTGCAGCATTGAACCTTGCAGGCCAGGGCCCATGGAGTGACCCAAGTGAAAACATCAAATGCATCAGCTTCCGTAAGTTAACATTTTCCTTTGTATTTCACTCATAATGGTTGTTGATATGTTTGTATTTCAATATCTTTTTAGAATTTTAGTTATTACACTTGGAATTAATATATCAATTTTGTTTCTACCTTTCTAACAGGTGCTCCGAAGATTACCTCTGATTTGAGCATCCGTGACATGACAGTCATGGCTGGAGAAGAGTTCACCATCACAGTACCATTTATTGCTTCACCGCAACCTAAGACGCAATGGTGGGTCGGACCAAATGAAATATTCCCTGATAACAGAATCCAGTTCTTGTTGGACACCGGAGCCTCAACATCTACTTTCGTCAACAAAAAGGCGAAACGAACGGACAGTGGAAAATACACTATCAAGCTCACTAATAGCGAAGGAGCCGATTCAGGTTCGTGCAAGGTTCTTGTCGTTGACAAACCTTCTCCACCACAAGGGCCTTTGGACATCAGCGACATCACGCCCGAGACTTGCTCCCTCGCTTGGCGTCCCCCCGCCGACGACGGAGGCTCTCCTGTCACCAACTACCAGGTGGAGCGTCTCGACACCGCTTCGGGCATGTGGATAAAGCAGTGCGCCTTCGTGCGTGGCTGCCACTACGAGGTCTGTGGTCTAGAGCTCAACAAGAGCTACAAGTTCAGAATTCGAGCGGAGAATCAGTACGGCCTCTCCGAGCCCCTCGACGCTCTGGACGCTATCGTGGCTAAATTCCCCTTCACGATACCCGATCCTCCCGGCAAACCCAACATCCTTGATAGCGACGTCAACACGGTCAGTCTTTCCTGGGACAGACCCGCTTCAGATGGTGGATCTGTTATTCAGGGATACAAGATTGAATACAGAGATGTTACTGAAACCAACTGGGTTACGGCAAACGATTATCTTGTCAAAGATACTAGTTACGTTGCTCATTCACTTATGATCAATCAAGAATACGAATTCCGCGTGAAAGCCAAAAACGCTGCTGGATACAGCAAGTACTCTCCTCCAAGCAAGAGAATCAAGCTCAAAGGCAAGTTCACCGTCCCTTCACCTCCTGGAACACCCGTTGTTGAGAAGGTTGGTAGAAATTACGTCGATCTTAAGTGGAGCCGTCCTGAGAGCGACGGTGGTTCTCGCATTACTGGCTACATTATTGAAAAGAGAGTGCTCGGTAGCATCTGGACTAGATGCAACGATTACAATGTCACTGAATGCGAGTACACCGTCAGTAATCTCAAAGAGGGCAGCGATGTCGAATTCCGAGTCATCGCCGTCAACGCTGCAGGCAAGTCAGATCCATCACAGAACACATCCCCTGTCAAAGTGCGCGTCGCAGCTGCGGGAGAAAAGCCCTTCTTCATCAGAAACCTCACCAACGTGGCAGTTCCGCTACATAAATCTGTTACCTTGGAATGCGAAGCCGAAGGCAAGCCTCCCCCAACGGCCAGATGGTTACGAAATGGCAGAGAAGTTGCCTTAGGTGGTCGCATGAATGCTGAATCCAAGAATGGCGTCTTCAAGCTGGTCATCTCCGATATGTGGGAAGTGGATGAAGGCGACTTTGCTTGCGTTGCGGCTAATGATGCCGGGCAGGCTACAAGCATTGCTAGAGTTAAGATTGGTAACCCGCCAAGAATTACACAGATGCAGGATATCCTCTTCCTTCCTGAAGGAGACAATACAAAGGTTAAGATTTACTTTACTGGGGACCTTCCTCTTGACGTCTCGTTGTCGCTTAACGGACAGCCTCTGGAGGCAAGCACGAGACTGAAGTTCACAGTGTTTGACGAATTCATTATCCTCTTTATCAAGGAAGTCGTCAAGGCCGACGCAGGAAAGTATGTTCTTACTGTAAAGAACGACTGCGGCAGTGTTTCAGGTAACTTCATGGTTTATGTCACTGGCGTTCCTGGCCCGCCCACTGGTCCTCTTGAGGTTACAGACGTCAGCAAACACATGTGCAACCTGGCATGGAGACCACCAATGTATGACGGTGGCATGCCAATCACCCACTATGTCGTCGAACGTAAGGACATTACGTACGCCAGCTGGATAACCATCTCGACATTCTGCAAAGACTGCTACTTTACCGTGCAGGGTCTGACGGAAAATCAAGAGTATGAGTTCAGAATAAGGGCAGTCAATGACAACGGAATGGGACCGCCTCTTGACGGTGCTAACCCAGTTAAGGCCAGATCACCGTACGATCCTCCGTCACCACCCGGCACGCCATCGGTTTCCGAAATCGGCGGTGACTTCGTCCACCTGGAATGGGAGAAACCAGAACGCGATGGTGGTTCACGCATCAAAGGATACTGGGTCGAGAAGAGAGAGGTCGGTTCCAACGTGTGGAGCATGGTCAACGCCTATGCTACGCTCACAACTCAGATCAACGTTTCCAACTTGATCGAGGACAGACAATACGAATTCCGCGTCTTTGCTGAAAACGAAGCCGGTTTATCTGAACCATCCACCTGCTCTACTTCCGTGAAGATTAAGGATCCGAACGCCGCTACACCGCCCATCTTCACACAGCCCCTCCGAAATGGCATGGCCCTACAACACCGTAGTTGCACTCTCACCTGCAGAGTGGAAGGAAAGCCCAAAGTCAACATCGCTTGGTACAAGGGAATGCGCGAACTGACCCAAGGAGCGAAGTACGTGTTCAATAGGGACGGTGACACTTACAGTCTCACTGTCAATAATGTTTTCGGAGAAGATGAAGCAGAATACATGTGCCGAGCGTACAACGTTGCTGGATCAAGAACGAGCAAGGCTGATATTTCTATCAAATGTAAGTATGATGTGTTTTTTTAGCAATGCGAGTACCTTTATATAAAGTCAAATTACCAGTACAAACACATCAGCTGCACAGAGCATAAGTCGAAAAGAGAAGGTTACAGAATGATTGTTGATTTCTGAGAGTAAACATCGAGAGTTAGAGCATACTCTGATCAACCATAAACCTTTCTGTGCCATTTCATTTGCGTATTATATGTACTTTTAGGCCAATGCGACGTTCAAGTGATGGATCAATACTGGTTCCCTTACCCTAGTTGACATGTACTGTTATGCTGTCAATACAACGTAAACAGTTATTGTAATACCCAACCATTTTCTAATAATTTCATTTGTTCCTGTTCCAGTGGCACCAAAGATCAACGTGCCGCCTCGATTCCGTGATACGGCGTTCTTCGACAAGGGCGAAAACGCAGTCATGAAAATACCTTTCATTGGTAACCCGAGACCAAAGTTGAGTTGGACGAAAGAGGGCGAGACTATTGAGTCAGGTGGTCACTACTCAGTAGAGCAGCAGCCGAGACATGCCATCCTCACCATCAGGGACGTCACAAACCTCGACAACGGCAACTATAGATTAACGGCTGAAAATGAGTTGGGATCTGACTCTGTTATCATTAAGATCCAGATCTCAGGTAAGACTCTTCACAGTTCTGTTGAAACCGTTTTATCAAGTGAAAGTTTGCAATGTTATTCAGTATTTAATATGATGATGTTGATTGATGTTATCTTGGCTTCATTTTTTTTATACACTGAATGAATATCTTTAACATGAGTTTCTAATATTCCAGACAAACCTGATCCTCCGAGGTTACCAAAAGTGGAGAAGATATTGAAGAATGAATGCGTGGTAACTTGGCAACCTCCTGTCTGGGACGGCGGTGCCAACATCAACAGCTACATCGTCGTGAAAAGAGAGCTTCCCATGGAGTCGTGGATCAAATGCTGCACCACCCGCCTTACCACTGCCCAGATCACCGGCCTCAGCCCTGGACACAAGTACGAGTTTCGCGTGTCTGCCGAGAACGTCTACGGTCGCTCAGATCCTTCATTCCCCACCTCAGTCTGCGAGCTGCCCTCTGCCCCCGTCAAAAAGGGAAGAGGAAAGAAGTGCGAAGTGGATGAAACCGGAAAGAAGATCCGAGGTCATAAGGAAGATGTTGACAACTACGATAAGTTTGTGTTCGATGTTTACGCCAAATACGTGCCACAGCCCGTCGATATCAAGCACTCTTCAGTGTACGAGTTCTACGATATCCTCGAGGAGATCGGCACCGGGGCGTTTGGCGTGGTTCACAGGTGCAGGGAAATTAAGACTGGTAATATTTTCGCCGCCAAGTTTATTCCAGTAGCATCGGCCATTGAACGAGACCTGATTCGCAAGGAGATTGACATCATGAACCACCTCCACCATCCTAAGCTCATCAACTTGCACGATGCCTTCGAGGACGAAGACGAAATGGTCCTAATATTCGAATTGTGAGTTGCAAAGAAACATACGACACAGCTAGCTTTTAGATACCTTCATGTTTAAATGCTGATTCCAGTCACACAACCTAACTACAGTACCTTAAAGTATTTTTGTTATTGAAAACATTAATTGCTACAATGACTGTGATGATCGTCATCAAATGGTGCAGCGTAATCAATCCATCGTTAATTACTGTCATATCCATAAATTCATCCAATGGTACACGACTGGTAATTTGTTTACGATACTTTGTTACAGCTTGTCTGGCGGAGAGCTGTTCGAGAGGATCACAGCTGAAGGCTACGTCATGTCGGAGGCTGAAGTCATTAACTACATGAGACAGATCTGTGAAGGTGTCAAACAGATGCACGAGAAGAACATAATTCATCTAGGTCAGTGTACTCGAAGCGTCAAACAAATGTTTAAGATGAGTTTTTTATCTAGGCTAGTGTAACCAAGTATCGTCCAATTGATAATCCTTTCATGGTGCCACAGAGCATAAACAGTGCCCAGAAATGACCGTAGTTAACAAATCATCCAATTGGAAATAGGCAGATCACTTATATCATCATGGTTGCCCATATGACTTCATTCGAAACAAGTCTAGTTGCCATGGCATATACTAGAGATTGCAAGACTTGACAATTCCATATCATATAAATAGGTTAAAATTCGCCCATTTTCTAGCGTCAATAAGCACTTTTAAGAAACGGTTCACTTGATGAACGAATTGAAAGGAATTCACCAGAAAATTCAAACTGGAAAGTCTTCCAGTTGATTCAGTCAGAATCGAACTATTCCTAATTATTTTCTGCTGTTTGTGTAGACTAGTGGAAGAGGAACGAAAGGTAAGTTCCTTCCTTCAACACAGATAAAAGAGTTGCCAGCTGTTTCAGGTCCGTTGATTTATATTCAGTCATTAGGTATTTAACTGTAAATATATCCTATTGAGCAGAAATATTATTTTAAATTGACAACGTGTCTTGCGGAAGCAGAGTAACATGTCTCCCAACTCTCGATGAGCTGTCAAAGTCGCGATGAACGATTTCAACCTTTTCCAAATGGCTGTCTGCATGGCACTGCCTGCACGACACAGACTGTATGGCACTTCCTGCACGACACTGGCTGTATGGCGCTGTCTGCATGACACTGCCAGTTTGGCACCGCCTACACGACACTGCCTACATGGCTCTACCGCACGACACTGCCTAAACGGCGCGGTCTGTCTTGTCGAAGCACAGACTGCATTAAGCGTCGAACTTCTCGTCAAGTTTACCAATTGACTAACGTGTAGTGACCTTAAAGAGCTCGTACTGAGGGAGTGTTGGGAGACCTGTCCAAGTAAAACATTTAAAACAATCGCGTCCCTCCCAAATGTGTGTTAATTGTTTGATGTTGAAATGCATTATTGCTGAATGAATCACAAGAAGTGTTGTTTACCAATATCCAGGTCATTAATTTGTTTAACTTCCAAAACATGCATTACAAAAATCTGAAATGCTTTATATTATCAATTTCTTGCACACCGCTAGCGTAAGCTGGACCAATCGTGCAGCAATAGAGTTGTGTGCCATACCGCTAGCGTAAGCTGGATCAATAGTGCAGCAATAGAGTTGTGTGCCACACCGCTAGCGTAAGCTGGACCGATAGTGCGGCAATAGAGTTGTGTGCCAATGGAGTTTGTCGCACACCGCTAGCGTAAGCTGGACCAATAGTGCAGCAAAAGAGTCGGGTGCCAATGGAGTTCGTTGCACACCGCTAGCGTAAGCTTGACCAATAGTGCAGCAATAGAGTTGTGTGCCAATGGAGTTCGTCGCACATCGCTAGTATAAGCTGGACCAATAATGCAGCAATAGATTTGTGTGTCAATGGAGTTCGTCGCCCATTGCTAGTGTAAGCTGAATCAATAGTGCAACAATAGAGTTGTGTGCCAATGGAGTTCGTCGCACACCGCTAGCGTAAGATGGACCAATAGTGCAAAAATAGAGTTGTTTGCCAATGGAGTTCGTCGCACACCGCTAGCGTAAGCTGAACCAATAGTGCAACAATGGAGTCCCAATTATTAACAAGCGTCTTATAATGACGAAGTTTAAACCTCTTCTGTAAAGGCTGGTAATGAACCTCACGCATCCTATTCCGCTGATCGCAGACTCCGTATCTACGGCTTCGTGGTATCTCCGTTGGCCAAGTACTTTCATTCCTGGGAGAAACAGCCGATAAATTACAATGTTTCAGCTCCCTAGATTGAGATGTATCGATTTCTGCATAAAAATAATACCATTTCAACAATGGATTTATTAATTATAGTTACGCCAATACCCAGATGAAACTAATCTTAAACTGTGAATCAAATACTACTGTTATCACTGTGTATCAGTGAATAAGAGAAAGATAATACTACTGCTATCACTGTGTATCAGTGAATAAGAGAAAGATAATACTACTGCTATCACTGTGTATCAGTGAATTAGAGAAAGATAATACTACTGCTATCACTGTGTATCAGGGAATAAGAGAAAGATAATACTACTGCTATCACTGTGTATCAGTGAATTAGAGAAAGATAATACTACTGCTATCACTGTGTATCAGTGAATTAGAGAAAGATAAGACTACTGCTATCACTGTGTATCAGTGAATTAAAGAAAGATAATACTACTCCTATCACTGTGTATCAGTGAATTAGAGAAAGATAAGACAACTGCTATCACTGTGTATCAGTGAATTAGAGAAAGATAATACTACTGCTATCACTGTGTATCAGTGAATTAGAGAAAGATAAGACTACTGCTATCTATGTGTATCAGTGAATTAGAGAAAGATAAGACTACTGCTCTCACTGTATTTAGGGAATTAGAGGAAGCTAAAATTATCGGAACTTCAAATCATTTTTTCAAATGTCAAGCACAACAATTTTTGTGCTTGATAGCGTAAGCTGGACCAATAGTGCTTGAAATATTTGTAAATTCAATATGCAGGCAGCAAGCTATACTAGTTCTATATGAGGTCTCGTTCGGTTATTGTCAATAAAGAGCCATAATCATGCTAGAACTGTTTCGCGATTGCAAAAGCTTGACATGCCACAACCTGCAATTTATTTAGTGAAACTTTCAAACTATTGAGGGTTTGAAATACTACCGATTGTTTTTAACTTTTATTTGCTATTCATATGAAGTGAATCGCTTTTGATACTGCATACCAGATTTAGTTGGTTTGAAACTACTTTACGA
>SDVV010000037.1:26844-48034 GCA_016164225.1 Gammarus roeselii | reverse complement strand
CGAAGTTTTATTCGCGAAACGTGACAAAATACGCGGTGGAAGTTTACATGATATTGACAGATTCACAAGTCCGATATCGTACCAGAGAGGAAGCGGTTTCTTCTCAACCATAGCCAGTCTTGTAAGACGCACATTGCCTTTTCTACGAAGAACATTACTGCCTGCAGCTGCCGATATGGCTCGAAACTTGGCACACGATTACTCGGAGCAGAAAGATATGCGACAATCAACAAAGGAACATGGGGTTGCTACACTCAAGAATGTTATAAGGAAAGCCATGGTTGGAGGTAAGATCACAGGAGAAGTAACGAAAAATCGTAAATCGAAGATGATTCATGGAAGAAATAAGGAGCCGTGTCGTCCATTGTTTAATTACTAATAAATATCAGTGTTCATGTACCAATACCGTTAGTTTCGGGGAAGGATCAATACCGACCACATGCTTGGTGGATCATCTCTCATCATGACAGGGCTAGAAGCCCCTACGGAAAACTATGAAATGGGGGTGATTGATATGTTCCCCTCCATCAACAATAAATATTTAATTGAATCAAGTATCAAATCGAAATTTGAAAGAAACTATCTAAGTACCAACAGTAGTCTGTATGATGGTAGAATTGCCGATTCCTTTATAGAATTTCATATTCCAGGATCGGATAATGAAATGGTTGACTTGAGTTCGTTAACTGCAGAAGTGAAAATCCGTGTTAAAAATGCAGATGGAAGCGCATTGGCCACCGCCGCACATGTTACACTCGTTGACGGATTCTTTCATCGTATGTTCCAAAGTCACTCTCTATTCCTAAATGGTGTTCAGTGTGAAGGAAACAGTTATACAGGACTACTGAATAATCTCAACGCCTATACATCCATGAAGAGCTCCGATCTAAATGATAAAGGGTTAAATATGATGTATAAATCATTGCAAACACCCATTCCAGATACCGTCGTTGCGGTAAATTTTGCTAATCAAAACGAAAATGAGAATTGGATTCAAGAAAGTGTACGTCATGGTATACATATGATGGGACCACTAAACTTTGACGTATCCGGTAGCAATAGATATCTATTGGATAATGTCAGCGTAAATATACGTTTGGAGCTGGCCAAACCTAGTAGCGTTCTTCTAACTCATGACAATGAACAATACATCTATTTAGTTGATTCATGTAAATTATGGTGTAAGAAAGTTGTGCCATACCCTACAGCTTTGCTTGCTCTTAATAAAGCTCACAAAAAACAATGACATGATTGAATACATGTTTGATCGACCTATTGTCAAAACAATCGTGTTTCCTACCGGTCAAAACTCAATCTCCATTGATTCCCCTTTCAACAGGGTTGTTCCACATAAATTAGCCCTGTTTCTCATTGATCAAGCTGCACACAACGGAGCATATGATCGCAATCCAAATTACTTCCAGCATAATGATTTCACAAACGTTATTGTTGATGTAAACGGAAACTGCGTTACCAACATTAGATCATCGTTTCCCAGAGAGTGTGCCCAAGCATACTATCAAACCCTTTCAGCTCTAGGGAGACGTAACAGCGCTCATCTCATCACAAGACAAAATTTCCCTGCAGGAAAAAGTATATTTGTTATAAATACAAGACCCACCGACTCTGAAGATGTCATTAACCTAGAGAAACGAGCAAACATACGTATTACAGTGAACTGTGAAAATCCACCCACTACGAATAAGATCTTGTTCCTGCTAGGTTATACACTCGGTGTCATCCAAATAAATTCGGCAAGGAGGGTATTCCCCAACTATCTACAGTAAACATGGATAATAATCAAATTGACCACATATCCAAGAGCTTTCCAATTATGAAACGTGCCTATATAGGATGTTTTGCGGAAAACAGAATGCCCATGCATCACTTGAACGGTTACATGATTGTTAACAGCGAAAGCGATCCTAATAAAATGGGTCATTAGATCCTAATATTCAAAAACGGAAACAAACACTCCTTTTTTTTTCCTTTGGGTTGATTCCAAAAATATAGGGAGGAAATATAGCATCGTATTTTAATATCCATGCAAATATACAACTTATACTACAGAATCCAATCCAAAGTGATCTATCGTTGGCTGTGGAGCTTACTGCATCTACTTTGCCTATTATCTATGTCAAAATGTACCAGTTAAAAATATAATCGAGCGATTCTCCAATAGCGCTCGACGAAGAAATGATATCAAGGTTGAAAAATTCATCATGAACGTGTCTGGAAATCAACAATCCTGCAAGAAGAATTTGTGTGGAGTCTTGACGTTTAATACAGCTTGTAAATTATTATGTAATTGTCAATAAAAAATATCTTATAAATGTTTGTCAATAACCCCTAAAAACATTCAGAGGACATAGCAGTGAACTTGCAATATGAAAGCAACGATGTTGCAATATCACCACAAGCATTGAAATGCTAATAACTTTATGTAAATATGTAACCCGTTAACATCATTCCGGCTGGCCGCGGTAAACCAGTTCCGGTACCCTCCGCCGCCCGCCCCCCTCGTTTCTGCGCTTACCCTGCGTAGGGACCGGTTGAGTCAAGGTTGCATGCATCGCGTCCTACCCCGAACGGCTCTTTTATCCCTATCTATAATCCTTCAGTAGGCCGTTTCGGCTACATATATACCACTATTGTTGTTGTGGACCCTTACCCACAACTTTACTGTATTAAGTAAAAGTTTGATCAAACAGACTCCGACAAGACATTAGTCTAGTGGGCCGCTTCACCAAGCATCTGGGTATATACAACCAGCTGGTTTACTCTTGCAAGTTTTCAGCAATGTTCTTAAAAGCCTTTTTAGCTTCCAAGTCAGCACACACGTTCTCACGATAGGCTGACGCGAATGCCTGCATGCCCTGAGAATGTGATCATTTAATGACCACCCCATCACCCCGTTCACATCAATTGGTTTTTCATGCGACCGAGTGATCGCGATGGTACATGAGCGAGGCAAAACTAGGTTCGGTTCGACAGGATTGGAGTGCAATCAAGAAGTTGACTTCCTCAACACATTTTTCTTTGACCATGTTTATGAAGAAGACGAAATTTTGTCCTTTCTTATAGATTAAACTAGGAATCATTTGTAAATTCACGTATGGCTTCATGATTGCCAGTTATTAATAACTAATATAACAGCAGGATTGATCCATCATATTATATTAAATACTTTTCCATGTATGAGAATATAGCAATTTACGTCATGAAACAGTGGTAAAACTTCATGAATCTATTTAACGTGATTTTACGAAGCTTTTTGAAATGAAATGTTGTTTGTGTTTGTAGAGTACAGTACATGTCATAAGTATCTATCGTTTTGATGACACTTTTAAATCTCGATTAGAACCAGTGCACTGCTCTCAAAATTTCGGCCTTAAAATACGCCTTTAGTATTCATGAGATCCTTCTGGACGCTGTCGAGTTCCTTGGGAACCTCGTCAAAGAATCGCTGGTTGCGTTGATCAATTTCGGTACTGCACTCCTGGAGCCTTTTGAGTTCTCTCGCCTTCTTCAACGATATCATTTATTTGTATCTGCAAAATATTAATTTATTTATTTGAGAATCGATTTTCGACAATTATCAATAATACATTCAAATCACAAACAAATTGTTCATCAGCTTGTTCTACTACTTTTGTCAATGAGAAGGTGAACACAAAAATATTCATGCAAATGGTACTAAGTCGCAAATTTGATGTATATCATATAATTGAGTGTAAAGTGGGTCTGACCTTGAGTGCTTGGGATTGATACCAGTCTGTATAACAATGATTTTTTTTTCTGCAGCTCTGGTTTGATCAAACTTATTTAATTCGATATAATAAGCAAACATTTCTGCAAACGCACACAGCTTGTTTACATCTTTGTTTCTTATAACCTCAATATCCAAATGACGGACATAATGAATAATTGTAGTTACTAATACTAAACTTTTCATTTTTATTTTTTTACCCGCGAAGCCATCGGGACCAACAAACAGTACCACTACTAGAAAAAAAAATGAATGGTGGGCAAACTCAGGGGACTATTATCTGTAACTAACTAAAAAGAGTAATCAGTTATGGAGTAAATACCATTATATAATGTAAAAGCACCAATAAGGTGTGAAAAATCTTCTTGCTTTATTACAACTCGAGGGTTTTAGTATATTTCATTCAGCTTTGTATGTTCTCTGTACAGTTTCCATCTTCGATGCAATGTATAGGTATTTTATACAATTAAAGGAATTTTAGGATATATTACGTTTGTATCTGCAATGAAGAACATTATTTCAGATATAATTTAAGTACATGTTGTATTTTTTTAGTGTTTTATATATCTTTTTTACATCCTGGTACAATTTTTGACGTGTATACTATAGATATAGATGATTCGATTTGTTACAAACTTGTTCTTGTTGTTAGCTTATTGTATGTTTATTGTAGGACCATACTTCAATGTTTAGGAGGAGTTAGAAATTCCCCTAGGCAAAAGTTTGTTGCGTTTACGTTTATTTGTATAAGTTGACCGATTTACTATGATGGATACCCTAGTGTATCACAATTTTTAATGTTAATCAGAGCAGAGTAGAGAATTACGCAGTTATTTTATTATTGTTGTATGATTTTTTCCCACGATAATCATGGCAATGAATGTTCAAGAGAGGTAAATCCGTCCACCATCTCTGTGGAATCTAGTCAGTGAACTCTATCAAGTGTGTAGTTTAACGTTTTAGGAGACGATCTACTGGATGGAGGGGTCCTGGTGTAGAGGCGGCTTACACTCTTTGGTGGTCATTTGGACTTAATTCATGTTCAACGTGAATTGTCAAGTTTTTGTGGATCTCGATCTCAAGTTCCATGGGGTTGTTAGAGAGGTTATGCGACAAGCTGCTGATCATTGTAGTGATTCACTTAGGTTGTAAGTGAACAGATGCCCAGATTGTTATGGCCACACTCTTTGAGACTCATGTCAGGCCCATTCTTGACAACTGTACTTGTGTATAGATTCTTGGTTATGATCAGGATGTAACTTTGCTCGACGTTGTTCAGAGATGATGAACTAAACATATGCATGGTATGTCTGAGGTATTGTTCCATGACTGGGTGTTACCTATTCAATTGTTATATATCAGTGGTTGATTGCTGAGAAGTGACCTAGTAAAGCATTGTAGAGTTCGTTGTTATAAAACAGTGGGCTTTGATTTTGTCCTATTATAGATATTATATCTTAGTAGGTTATGGATTTTTTTCAGATTGAACGGGTATTGTGGTATTATTTCTTTATTACGCATGAACTCAGAATTTGTTTTACTGTCAGATAAATGATTTTTGTCCTGTTTCAATTTACATAAGGTGTTCATGTACAGGATTATTTCACTTCTCTCTATTACAAGATCGGTAATGTGCATCGGCATCATGTATTGATTGACCATACACCTTCCATATTGTTGTAGGATTAATCATCTGGGATACATTACAATGATTCTTATGGGTATAGGATTTATCAGCTTGCCGCATATCTCACTGATTGTTGTGGGTGATGAAGCGTTAGCAAGTTTTATGTAAGGTTTTACTGTTAGTAAATGGGTTTTCGCTGTAATGTTGGATTTGTTGCTCCTCCTTTTTTGGATATTGTAACGAATATTAATTAATCCACTCTAATATTTCACTACAGTCCTGTGATGTAACATTCCCAGTCAACAAGATCTAGGATATAGACCATGCCTGAAATACATAATTAGCAAAATATATACCAATGAACGACAAAATAGATCAAATAGCAATGATTGCAAAACGGGTTGCCACACACTGCCAGATGTATCAATAGCTAGGTAACCTAACCAGCTTGACCAGTAATTACATATTTTCTTTCAGGTTTGATGACTATTTATGATATTTGATAATTTTTTATATGCGATATACAAATCAAATCACTCCTCATGGATCTATTTTACATAGCGCTTTTAATATCACACACCATGTACACACATACACACATTTAAACGTATTTACAGGGTTGGTGCCAGCATATGCCGGCACATTGAAGGCGTATACAGGGTTGATGCCGGCATATGCCGGGACAATGTAGGCGTATACAGGGGGAATGCCGGCATAATGCAAGCGTATACAGGGTTGGTACCGGCATAATGTAGGTGTATACAGGGTTGATGTCGGCATATGCCGGCCTAATGTAGTCGTCTTCAGGGGTCAATGCAGGCACAGTGTAGACACATGCAAGCATTTGTATGCATAAACAGGGCCAGTTAACATCTGTAGCATTATACCTCTGATCTGTTTTTTTTTTCATTTGAACAAAGTCTCTTGCTTTTGTTACAAGATATTTAATGTGGATCAGCTTCAGGTCATGTTAAGTTAAAAGAACTAATCATCCTAACCTAACCTAACGTATTATAACCAATAATTATGTATAATCGATCAAGATTTCCTGCTTACGGATGATTTTTTCAGTGTTTTAGTATTTATGCATAACAAATGTCTCCACTTGGATCTACATTATGATCTATTCTTTGCAGTTTTGATACACACTTCCATTTTTGATCTACCAAATTTCATCCATTTTTCATATGTCAATTACATCGCTTGTTTGATTGTTTTAGCTATTTTCATATGACTCTTGATATTTTTTGACACAAATTTAACTCACTTACACTTATGTTATTCACACACATTAACAACCTAACCTAACCTAACTTTATGAATGTTATTCAGTCATTGGTGTATAAATATGAAGCCCTCCACACGACTCTAAATACCACTTTAACATCTATGTTATTTATTTCGTTGGCACTCTCGACCAATATTAGTTAGCAGCGAGGTCCCATTTTCAAATTTAGATGGATTGAATGTTACAAGTAATTCATATGTGTTTCCAGCTTCATACAATATTTGTTTTACTGTCAGATTTTTATTTTCCGTATGGTCTTCTATGTTAGTATTTGATTTTTGTCTTGTTACAATTCACCTCAGGTGTTCAGGTACAAGATTATTTCACTTCTATCTATTACAACTTCGGTAATGTACATCGGCATCATGTATTGATTGACCATACACCTTCAATATTGGTGTAGGATTAATCATCTGGGGTATATTACAGGGATTCTTATGGTGTAGGATTTATCAGCTTGCCGCATATCTCACTGATTGTTATGGGTGATGAAGCGTTATCAAGTTTTATGTATGGTTTTACTGTTAGAAAATGTTTTTCGCTGTAATGTTGGATTTGTTGCTCCTCCTTTTCTTGGATATTGTAACGAATATTGTATATATTCACTCTAATATATTACTACAGACCTGTGATGTAAGATTCGCAGTCAACAAGATCCAGGATATAGAACATGCCTAACATACACTATTAGCGAAATATATACCAATGTAGGACAACATCGATCATATATCAATGATTGCGAAACGGGTTGCCATACACTGCCAGATGTATTAATAGCTAGGCAACCTAATCAGATTGACCAATAATTACATCTTTTCTTTAAAGTTTGATGATTATTTATGATATTGAATAATTTTTTATATGCGATATAGAAATCAAATCACTCAACATGGACCTATTTAACAAAGCGCTTTTAATATCACACACCATGTACACACATACACACATTTATACGTATATACCGGGTCGGTGCCAGCATATGCCGGCACAATGAAGGCGTATACAGGGTTGATGCCGGCATATGCCAGCACAATGTTGGCGTATACAGGGTTGATGCCGGAAAATGCCGGCATATGCCGGCACAATGTAGGCGTATACAGGGTGGATGCCGGCATATGCCAGCACAATGTAGGCGTTTACAAGGTTGATGCCGACACAATGTAGGCGTATACAGGATTGATGCCGGCATATGCCGGGACAATGTAGTTGTCTTCAGGGGTCAATGCAGGCACAATGTAGACACATGCACGCATTTGTATGCATATACAGGGTCGGTAACATCTGTATCATTATACCTCTGATCAGTTTTTTTTTCGTTAGAACAAAGTCTCTTGCTTTTGTTACAAGATGTTTAATTTGGATCAGCTTCACGTCATGTTATGTTAAAAGAACTAATCATCCTGACCTAACCTAACGTATTCTAATCAAGAATGATGTATTATCGATCGAGATATCCTGCTTACGTAGGATTTTTTTCAGTGTTTTAGTATTTATGCATAACAAATGTCTCCCAATGACTCTACATTATGATATATTCTTTGCAGTTTGATACACACATCCATTTTTGATCCACCAACATTAATCCATCTTCATTTGTTAATTACATCGTTTAATTGTTTATGCTATTTTTATATGACTCTTGATTTTTTTTTACACAAATTTAAATCACTTACAGTTATGTTACGCACACCCATCCACAACTTAACCTAACCTAACCTTATGAATGGTATTCAGTCATTGGTGTATACATATGAAGCCCTCCTCACGACTCTAAATACCACTTTAACATCTATGGTATTCATTTCATTGGCACTCTCGACCAATATTAGTTAGCAGAGAGGTCTCATTTTCAAATCTACATGGATTGAATGTTACAAGTAATTCATATGTGTTTCCAGCTTCATACAATCGGAGATATGGTCTAGCACTAGGTTAACCTAACTTTCTTCAATAGCTCCTGTCACTACATCCTCTGACGACTTGCACCTCTGATTTGTATTTTCTTACCTTTAATTTTCATATGCTTGACGATGACTTCGTTTCAGATGTCGGCACACATTACTGGTGGATTTATTTTTAATAATTTTTTTCTCTTTTTTTTGCACAGACTACAGACCCCCGTTACCCCATCACTTTCGAACAAACGGGGTCTCAAGCTATGCCCCAACCTTCCACAACAGATCCACAAACTTGTCTTAGCAAGATCTGATCGGACTCTGATTTATTTTCTACCAATCTGTTTCCCATCGAGATCATTCACCCCCCAGGATAGGTTTATGGCAAAGTTTAAATTTGTGATGAGCGACATTTTGAATTTCATTTCATACCTTGAAACATATTCTTCTACTGATTTTGACTATTCGATGGTACCTCCGACAAACTGACTTGATGTATTCTATTGCAATTCATTGTTTAACCTTTGAGTTTAGGATAATATAAACATCTACTAAAGGATTTCCATGATTATTTTCATTGGCATTATTTACAGACCTTGCTGGCATCATCAATACTATCTACCTCGTTTTTAAATTTTAATCAGCATGGTTCGTACATCCAACCATACCCATCATCACTACATATCAGTTTCCTTTCGAAATCCTTCATATACTCCATCCTTCATGTACTCAATTTTTTTTATACGTTGATGCGAATACCGAAGGCTGTTCCGTTCCCGTAGATGCACAAATGTAATGTTTCTTCTACTTGAACATTAATTATTCGGAACTTCTCCAATTCAAAGTCATTCTGATCTTCATCTTTGAAAAATTGTTTCATAAGATCCAGATTTTCTTTTGTTCATTGGTACAATTTGTTTTAAACTACCTCAGCTGTATTACAGTCATGATGATGATTTTCCACTTGGATCATATCAATTTCGAGTTTTGCTTTCTTATTTCACATGAACTTTGTTACATACGACTGTAACGCGTCGACCGAAGTTACCCAAAACCGACTTCCTTTTTACTTCATCCATATATAAATGATAACTCCCACTATTTTGATTCTTGTTTTACCCATTCCGAGATAACTGGTATTTTCAACACCAGTAAATATTTGTTCGATCCGACTCATATCTTCTTCGGAGATTTTTTCTTCCAAGACACGTAAACTGAATTCTGCCACATGAACATTCATTGTTGTTTATTTGAAAACGAGCCGTCCTGCTCCACATACACATCAAAAACCTTGATGTACGAGAAAAAAAAATAGCATGTAACCAACCAAACAACTAACGTGAATAAGTTACCAAGACATGGGACGGGTTTACATAACTGAAACATATAGTAAATGATGTGGAATACTTCTACACGAACACGCTATAGTATATAGAAATCTGATAGAATCATTCTCCAACTCCGTCCAAAACAGGGTTAAATTAAATCTTCTTCAACTAAATTAACCACGGCTTAATCGTAACAGAATGCCATATATACATATACATAACAATAGCAAAATGATGCAATAACCGACCAGTTATGCCTGAAATGTTGTGCTACATGGAAGATGCAAACCTAAAATATCCTAAAAATTCCTATAACTGTATGAGATGACTTCAAAATTCCGAAAACAATACAAATTCAACATATATCAGCCGATCATTACTAAGTATACATATCACAATATAATGACTTACAACAAATTCATATCGTTCAGCTACTCTCGCTATAAGGCATAGAACCAATACACGCTATACAAAAAAAATCGAGATAAGACTACCCGAACAGTCTACATACGCTTGATAACAGCCCATTATCATAAGATGCGGATACATTGTAACACCGATATAACCAACAGGCTTTAACCAAGCCTCCAACCGCTAACAGCCATCAACCAACCACTGAATGAGTCAATTATACCCCAACTAGATAAGAATACAAACATATATGTACAAAAAATATATATAGAATCATTAAACCAGACATAAATATAGAATGATATAAACACTCAAACATAGCAATCATGTCACGGAAATTACTGATAAGACAAAGAACAGGTATGAGTACCTTCACCTAATTTTCCAAAGCGCATCCAACCTATTGCCTAGAGGGTCCCGACACCCCCCGTATTCGAACCAGAACCGATTAGAAGTAAAATCAATAACAGAAAGGAACCAAGCGTACCCCAATACAGTCAGCTAAAGGATAAAAAACGTATATACATACAATAAACATCAAATACAATAAAATAGAAATGTACATAACCACAAAACCTTCCCAAACATATATTCGAAAGCAAGGGGCGAAAGCCCACCCATCACCCGTTAGCCGTCCGTAAGTCCGTCCGCCTGCTAACACCAGTACCGGTGCCGAACCACCTTCGCGACGCTGAAATGTTATGTTTAACTCCCGCAGACCGGACAAAATCCATGTTTTGCACCCCTTCTATCTACTGTCAACAAAACATAAACATAACCTCTGATCTCTATTTGTATTTGTCTTCGAACCAACAGTAACTGCCAATTCGAACAAGGCTGCACTGTTGCCGATTCCACCAATTTCACCTCAGCGTGCTCTGTCCCTTTGACTTCGCTTTGTTCTGGCCCTGAAATAAATTATCTCTGCCTCTGATGATATACGAGCATTGGATAGCGTAACTCCATAGAACCATTCCCGCACTCTCCTCTCGAAGCAATATATTTTTTCTGCTCAGTTTAAACCCCGATAGTGAAATATATAATCAGATTCATTATCACTACTTAAGTATTTCCGAAAAGCGAGTAATTCAACGTCACGTATAACTACAGGGATCTCCTCGCACATCGTCGCTTTAAATATGAGCGGCCCGGAACCTACATGCATGTACGGCTGAGGCCCTCACACATAGCCTGACAACCTGTGCTACCCAATGTATCAGGCAGATGATCTATCAATTACGTTATAAAAACATAATGTCTGATCGCAATGCTATGAGTCATCAGGATAGAGCGCAGTTTTACTATGCACTCTAAATATACTCAGTTATTTCTACGGTCTCTCGTCGTATTTCGGGAAGGGCTGGCACTAATGTTCAGCTAAAAGTGAGATGTTCGCTACCGGACACTGACCCATCATCACATGTGTTTGAAATTTGTGTACTAATCTTTGGGCGTACTTCAAATTTGTGTACCCATCCTTACATGTATCCTTAATGTGTGTATATCTATGTATAGACTGACGGTGGTACAATAATACCATTCCGTCTGTATATGAACACTCCAATTATATCGGCCAACAACACACACCAACATCCTTTGACACATGTATATGTTGGTTGATATTAATTAGGACTGCCTATACGCTGTGATGGACTCTGTATTGTCACCTAATTCGACCTGATGGCCCGCCCATCATTACACGCACTCCAGATTGATTGTGCACTTTTTTTTGTTCAATCGGCATTCTACGCGTATTGTGCTTATGTATGTAATGTTTTATACGTAATCTAGATTTATGTTAATTCGTGCATAGGTGTGTACTCTGTTACCGTGCCACACAAATACCGCACCAGTTTGTGTATGAATGCATTTTTTTCATGTCTGTTTGATATATCAGTGGTTCTCTTTCTCACATAGACCCACCTATACCGTCGCACTTTTTGCTATTAATTAGGCTGTGGGGCTGAATTAGGAATTTATACTAATTATTCTGCAAAAGATTCCAATGTCAAATAGCAACACTTTATTTCATCAGGATATAATGAATACTTATTGTGTACTTCAAACCTCCCTTGATAGCTCTGTCGTCGTGACACGTTACAGAGCCTATTATTCCACGAGAATAACACACCACTCGTGCACGAAGAAGTTTTTTATCTTTTTTTATATTATAATAAGGATATTTGTATGTTTTTTGCTTTGTCCGTGACTCTGTCTCACATAGACCCACTCGTAACGTCGCATTCTTCGCTACACAATGAATTAGCTGTGCGGCTGAATTAGCATTTCTCACTCTAACTAATGATTTTATGGAAGATCCCAATGTCAGATCGCAACATCTTATGTCAACAGGATACAGTACATATTTATTGCGTACATTAAAACTTACCCTGATAGGTTTCTCGTCGTGACATGTTTCGGCAAGAGTCGTGTTCGTATGTTCAGCTAGGAAAATAAGATGCCTCCCCACCGCTCGCACAAAGCTAAAATTACCCAGTTACAAGTTCTTAGCTTGTAATTTTACCTTTTTTAGATTTACTAAAAATAATTTATAGTTAAAAATAAGAATATATCATCCGTTTATGAATAAACTTTTTAAATTTATTTATATATTATAAAATGAAATTCGCTTGGTTACCAATTTAAGATACCCTTGCGCTGGTCGTGTATAATGTCATTTGGTGTCCTGGCAATACGCAGCATGACGGTAGAGGAGAAGCCATCGAGAACGATTAGGACGGTACAAGCTGGCATCTGAGCTCATATAAGAACATTTGACTTCTGTAAATTCTGATCTATAATGTTTGTCTGTACATTTTATTAATCACACGGGTAATTTCCAAATATAATTCATCTGAATCGCCTATAATGTTATCGTTAGGCAATTATAAACGTAACACAACATCATATTTGTCCTAAATGGCTGAAAAAGATATGGTGTGACCGCAAAAAAACATTTATGTAATGTTTCATGCTGAATAATGAATGTTTCATTGCGAAGAGCGGCGATATTGTAAATGGCATGGATCGGTGTAGAAATAAAGGGGCAATGCTTAGCTAACAATACAACAAAAAGACATTCAACAGCTTCCGGTCCTAAATTTTTATTCAATAACACAGAATACGTTTTTGTCGAGTAATTTAAGTAAAGAATTAGTTCATCGTAATTCACTAAACTAAGTTATTACCGAATGCTACACCGGTGAAAACAAATATTTAAAACCATTGTATTGCTGGTCTCAACATTTTGGGGAACAGATTTTGAAGACGCACGAAATTGCTCCGTCCCAACGTATTCCTGCTTATTCCATTCTTCGTGTTTAATCATTAATCAAAGCCTTTGTGTTCCCTCTGTGCGCCGCTGTCTAGAGAATGATCAATGACCGCTGGGAGAGCACTTCGAGGATTACGAGACTGGGTCAAAGAAATGAAAGGATCAGTAGAGATACACTTTACGTCAACTCATACAGCACAAACTGCACAACTAAAGGAAATAATCTGCGATTGGCGATTTAGCTTAAATAACTGGATCTGCTTTCTTGGAAATGTGGAAGTAACATTAATTAAAAAAAATGGATTTGGACGTTTACTCAGAAGGTGTGTGTCCTGAACACTTTTATTTTTATTGATATCAGACTTCATGATTCTCTCCTACTGTCTTTGCACGGCCAAAATATTAAAACAATCTCTTTCAAATAGGTTTACTTGTTAAGGTATTATCCATCTTCAGTATTAGTTTCATCGTCACACAAGCTGAACTTGAATTATTGTGCAAATTATTCACAGATAACAAGATAATGTTCCATGCAGGGGCACTATGAAAAAAAAGTACAACAATGACATACATGACATGACTGTTAATACTTAACAGAGAACACGATCACGGCAAATTTACTGTTTGTGTGAATTTTGATTTGGGCCTAATTTCCGCCGGCGCCCCAACGTTGGACATGGAAGGCTACCTAGTGGAGCACGGCAATCATTGATTGTGGTAGGTTCACAGGCTTTCGTGTGCGCAACGACTGATATTGTCAGGGTTAAATTAGATACATGTTTCTATTGTGGTATATAAGCATGCTAGTGCGTACAGGAACGGAAAGAGTTAACGAGTATCTACATGAACGTTTTATTGTATCTGTGCGTTGTGGGGTGGGGAAGTCATCTCGCTTAAACAGATATTAAGGGTTTAGACAGCTTCGTATGGTTAGGAATGTTTTCCAAAATCAATAAGCTTCTTCCGGAAGGTTAGTTCAGTGAGGAAGCTTTGTAGGTTGCACGGGAGATTCAAGAAGGCTCAAAGAGCAGCTTCAAGTGCGGTGCAGCCCATCAGTAAGTGTTTCACGCTGATTGCTACCAGGTAGCAACAGGAGCATGGTGGCGCGTCCGGTTTGTGTCTATGTCCATTAGGTGGGTGTGCGTTATCAACGTGTGTCCCGTGCATGAGCGGTTGATGAACACTTGGTCACTTCTATTGGAGAACTTGGTTTCCGATACTCCAACCGAGGGCTTGACTGTGAGCATTTTTTTTCCACTCTGTTGTCACGTATCATTCCATCGGGACGTTATATGGAAGTTGATGATAGGGAACCAGTCCCGGTAAGGTATTGTGATAAATTGTTCCTGATGGGTAGGCGCTAGTTTAGCAAGCGAGTCCGCTAGCTCGTTCCCTTTTATTCTCACGCGCCCTAGGATCTAGCAGAATTCGACCAATTAACCCATCTCGGACATTATAAAGACGTCGTGCTGCATATTGCATAGAGCAGGGTGTTCGTTGTGCAAAGTTTTGAGCTGAGTGAGGGGAGGGCACCCAAACTGTCTGTGAATAAGACGTGTTCAGTGAGACGATATGTTTTTCGAAGTAGAGATGGCTAGTTCGAGTGCATGAAACTTTGCAGAGAACACAGAGATCTCTTGTGGGAGGGTGGCTGAGCGTGGGATATCCCCACACACAGCGGCGTCTCCCACTACGTCCGCGGTTTTAGAGCCGTCAATGTATATATGGCGGTGCTCTGAATATTTTTCTTCATGTAGTCTCGGAAATTTCTGTCGGAACGTGTTGGTTTGAGAAGTTGGTTCAGTGCATACTTGCAAATCTAGGTTGACCGGTGGTGGATTGATCATCTATGTTGGTGTGTTGAATTGAAGAATTCGGTAAAATAATGAAGGCTTAATAGCCTTACAGTTATAAAATGAGAGTTGATGCCTCTATATCGAGGTCTAAAGTGTTATAAAAGGGAAAGAAGTCACACTGTGGATAAAATCTTTAATCAAAAATATAAGCCGAAATTATCGAGTAATACTATGCTCCTCATCAGCGGCTAAAACGGTTAATAATCAGCATGTGAACAAACGCAGAGCCTCAAATCGGTCTATGTCACTGACACTTAATTCGCGTTTGTTCACATACTGATTATTAGCCGTTTTAGCCATTGATGCGGATCATAGTATTGCTCAAAATGCTCGGCTAACATTCTAGATTAAAGATTCTATCCAAAGTAAGGTTTAATCTCTTATATAGCTTTACGGTTGATATTTAGCAAGGTCAGTATGTTGTCAACGCGTAGAGAAAACGGTGGCCAAATATTCTTCTAGCTGCGAAGAGGCATTTATCTGAAATATTGGTGATGTGATTGAGTGCTGGGTTGTTGATTACGCTCCTGGTCTTAAAATAGTATTGTAGATGAAGTTTGTCTGGCCGGAGCGTAAGTGGAAGATCGTTAGCGAGCACGTTAAGGGATTCAATGGGAGTGAAACTGAACGTGCCGGCTGGGATACGCATAGCATTATTTGGCTTCTGAACCGTAATGAACGGCTCCGTAGTCAATACGTGATCGTACTATTGTTCTGAACAACATCATGCCGGTGTCCTTGTCGACACCAAACTTTAGGGATGTTACCGAGAGGATAAGTCCTATTGACTTTCTGTAGCGAGTCTCCAGGGTTGTAATGCGGGGTAGCCACGTGAGTTTAGGCTCCCACACGAGACCCAGAAATTTCAACGTTTATTCATATACGAGGGGGATGCTGTGCAGCGTTAGGAGTGGTTTCAGTTGTAGGCCGGGCAGATGGGTAAAGTGAATGCTTTTAGGTATAGAGGGCGAGAATCGGAGTCCATTAGAGGAAGCCCAGTTCCCGACTAAGTTTAGGCACTTCTGGAGCTCGTATTGGATTGGTAAAAGGCTAAAGTGTCTGTAACTTATTTGTAGGTCATCCACGTGTAGTGATTAAAGTAGTCTTCCGTCACTCGGAAGAACATCGGCTAGATGATCGATTTGAGGATAAAAAGTGTGACACTGAGGACGCTTCCCTGGGGACGCCCATTTCTTGCGGATACAACGGTGACTGAGTGTCGCCGACCTTGACCTTAGAGGTGCGGTTTTGCAATAATTGGTGGATAAATGGGGTTTGGCAACCTCTCAACCTTTGCGGTGTAGATCCTTCATGATACAGTAATTCCAAGCAGTGTCGAATGCTTTTTCGACGTCGAAAAAAGTGGAAACCACATGTTGCCCTCGAACGAAAGCTTGTCGAATGTCTGTTTCTAGGTGTACGAGGTGGTCTGTTGTGGAGTGGCACTTACAGCCTTCACACTGGATTTTGTTGAAGCCTCCGTGCATTTGCACGGCAGATTCAAGATTTAAGTTTATCATTCTTTCCATAATCTTACAAAGGACGCAAGAAAGGGCAATTGGGCGGTAGTTATGTGGGTCGCTGTGGCATTTTCCGGGCTTGGGTATCGGAAGGATTTCGGATTACAGCCGTTGGTCGCGAAAAAAATAAGTTAAGTACATTATATTGAGCACTTTAGTAGATGCTCAGGAGCGCCGTCAGGAAAATGTTTGATCATATTGATGTACACTAGGTCCGGCCCGGGTGAAATTTCACGGGTATGGTCGATAGCATATTATAGTTCATGGAAGGAAAATGGTTTGTTGTAGAATTCATCCTTTGCAAAAATAAAGTTAATATGTTCATTTTCTCGTACGTTTTTTTTTTCAGTTGAAAAACAGACGTGTAGTTTGTTGAATGCGAAATCTGGCTGGAAATCTGTGCTAGTTTGCCCGCGATTTCCGCGTAGTAAGAGTAGATAGGGCCTCCGTCTAGATAGGTCGCTCGGGGCGTCCCCGGATGCATCTAATTTTTCCCTACTCGTGGGAGAGAGGAGTGCTCCCGTTGATTGTGTTGACTAATTAAATCCGGCTCTCATGTTTATTTTCTGCTCTAAGTTTGCAGTACACGGCAGTTTCCTTTTTCCGCGCTACCTGGTTCCAGCGGAAACGTGCGTGACGGAAGGCCTCGTACACCCTCTCGAGCCGGTCTCCCGCTTCTTGCACCTGCGGGCACCACCACGGTTCTGGGATAAAAGTTGACTGTAAATATTGGGGGATGAATGCTACAGCTGGACTTAGAAATTACTCGTAACGATGTACGACGAAGTCGTGTTTTAAGATGTTGTCGGATAGGCCATCTATATCGAGCCACGCGATATGTGCCGAATATTTCTCCCAGCTGGCTTTCCGGTAGTTGGATAGAAGTTCTTGCCCATCAGGATTGTTTGGTTGGTTGTTGAGGAGTGATATGATGACTGGGTTATGGTCACTGTCTTGTGTTGAAGGCAGGACTTCCCAAACGAGTTGGGGTGCTAGTGTGGGGAAACATATAGGTAAATCGAATGGGGATTCTCTTTCGTGGGTGATCCGAGTGGGTTGTCTGTCGTCGAGAAGCCCAAGGAGGAATACGACGGAAGTCTCCAAAGAGGAGTACGGGAAGGGTAGTTGTTTGAGCAATTCGGTCATAAGTGCTTCCGAGAGATTGTGGTTTCGTGACGAGTAGATATATGCCACTGTGATTGGTCTAGAAGTGCATATCTTCACAACGACAGCTTGGATTTCTGTCCTTAGGGGGAAGGGGTTATGAGGTATACCTTGATGGATTATCAGTGCCACTCCGCCGTGGGCAGCCACAATAATGTGGCCTTCTCAAAGATGTATGACATATTGAGTGATTATGAAGGTGGCGGTCTCTCGGAGTTTGATCTTTTGGAGATCAATCACCAAAGGTTTATGGATAGAAATTAGGGATAATAATTCGTCTTTAATGCTTCCCAGCCCCTGGCAATTCCACTGAAGTATTGTAGTGTTGTTCATTTTGAACTTGAGAGCGTTTACGAGAGCGTCCGCTTTCTGTAGAACGTGGCCTTCTAGAATCACTGCGTTCGCAGCTGTGAGTGTTCATGTAGGAGGAGGACGAGAAGGTCCGATCTTTGTGTTTGCTTATTGAGCGAGTGCACTTTTCTCCTATGGAGGGTGTTTTTAACTGTACGATTGACTGAATAGTAGCCGGTGGATATTTGGGTTGATTGAAGTGCATGGTCGATTAGTGTTAAAGATTTACAACGCGTCCAACTGCAGGTGGTCGTTCTCGCTGGTGAGGGGTTCTGGTGTCGGGAATGTTAACTGAGAGTTGTATACCTTACTTTTGTTTATGCTGGGTGTGGTGCCGGTTAAGATTCTGGCAAGCCGTCGTTCGTGGGCTGTTGCTAATCTTATTGCTTCGTGGCGGGTGGGTGTCGCACAATTTGCGGTAGTAGTCGGAGGCTTTTTTCTCTCTTTACATTTTCGTGTTAGTAGACCTCATTTCGTAATCGGCAGAAGAGGCAGCATCCATCGCGCTGTCTTCCTGGGCACCAGCGGGTTCAGTGCTGGGGCAACTCACCTCTCCTACGTGGACGGTCGCTGAGTTGGGTGCAGTAGTGTTACTGATAGGGAAAGGTGTCGAGGTCGTGATTTAGGTTGTGTTGACGATGCACGAGTGTCGTCTGAAGAGGTGGGCTTGCATGTGTGGTTACCCTGCTTTGGCATAATTTAAATTACGGCAATTTGGGTTTTCAACGCACCAGATTTGCATGACTTGTTTTCGTGTGACTCTGCGGTCGTTTTGTAGGATTGTTATTGCTGTTTGGTCCATGGGCTTTGGGCAGTCACGGTCGCCTGCCTCACGAAGGCATGAGCATTGGTAGCAAGTTGAAGGGAGGGGCTGTGCAGTTGTTTCTGTTATACTCGCCGGCGCACCTCATACAACGTTGGGATATTTGCAGTATTTGATGACGTAGCCGCATTCTAGGCATTTTTTGCACATCGCAGGCCATGTTGCCTGTGGGTAAGTTTTGTTTTACCTTGTTCGTCCAGGATTACTACGAATTCCGGTGCATCAGTACTTGGGAAAGTTATTTGGTATGCGATGGAGTGGATGTTCCGTGATATGATCCATTATGCTGGAGAAACTTTAGTGACTCCGTAATCTTTCGCTAAACCTGCTGCAAAAGCCCTTAGGTCAGTTGAAAGGGTGTAGTTTTTTTTCAAAAGGGGCCCGAAGGCTCCGGGAAGATGCCTCCATGATTTATTTTCTATGGCCCCCAAAAAGAAGAGAAACCTATGGCCCCAACACTCGCCACAAGTTGTGGCATCCAACCATACTACTACCGCCTCCAGCCATGCTGGAGTAACAGCCTACCCCTCTACCTCAACAAAGATCCGATCTATAACTCCCAGAATTGATAAGCTAACAAGCTAATTGTACACTCAAAGCGTTGCCACGATGCACCGCCAGTCCTAGCCTCTGCTTCAGCCAGAACGTTTAGCAAGGATCCCTGGAGGCGGCAGATAACCGTCGGCCGATGTCGTGGATCAGGAAGCTGCTGGTTTTACCTATAACGTCAGTCGTCTCGATGACCGAGGGCTTGAAAAGGTAACGGTCACAAAGAAACTGATACCTATTTCTATTTTTGTTCTCTGCCGCGTTGACAGCCCTGCCAGCCTCTTAAGGAGTGCCAGGTTAGTGACTCGTCGCAAAGGTGTCCGCGCCGGTGCAATCCTATCAAAGGTTTTTCCCTCTAAAGAAAGGGAAAACTTTAACGCCGTCAGGTCGCTTACCATCGCCTCAATCGATTCCGGGCTCACGGATCGTACCAAGGCCGACTTTGTGTACAGCGCTCGTTCAGTTATGTCATTCACAGACAAATGTCTGTGATGACGACCTCCGCTGTAAGGGCAAGAGAGCGCGTGAGTGCCAGACTCATCCATACACTGACCGCAGCTGCAGAGCTGCTGATAACGTACCGGCGCACCCACTCTGAGCGCAAGAGCCATTCTAAGCGAGTCAGGGTCCAATAAAGTACCCAGAGGGGAGGTAGGAATCACTGCTAGCCAAGAACCGCTACCGGGACAAGAAGCAGCCAGAAGACGAGCCTTAGTTTTTCGAACTTGGGCCTCAAGTAACAGACCGTCCAAAGTAACCTTACTCCTTTCCTGTCACATGACTCCTGAATAGCGCAGCAGTTCCTCTCTGGTTCGATCGCTTCATCACCATACCCCCCCTTCCATGCCAGCACTGCTTCCGGAAGCTCGTTAGTCAGCGCCAAAACGCTACCGTTTGACAAAAGAGCTTCGACTAAGGGACAATCAGAGTGCAGAGATGAGATGAAGTTGGGCAGGGCAAGATCCTGCGCCTTGCGAATGCTCAAGCCACCAGAACTGACTGGGAGAGTAGCTTGCTTACAAGAAAAATCTAAAAAAAACATGTTAGTGATTTTTGGGAAAGTGTCTCGGAAGGATTCGTCGAAGCTAGCTAGGTAATTAGCGTGCAGGTATGTGGGAGCAACGCGCAATAGATACTGGAGTTTAGGAATGGCGAAGCAGTTTTTTAGTAGGGTGAGAGCTTGGTGTGGCAAAATTACGCTCAGTCGAGAGGTCGGTGCTCCCAACTGGAGTGGGTACGCCGAGAACAGTGCTAAGTTCAGCAGACGCAATTTTGATGTCAGGGATGACCTTGCGGAGAAGAGTCTCTGTGATCTCCCTGGATGCCATGTCCGAA
>SDVV010000037.1:0-26824 GCA_016164225.1 Gammarus roeselii | reverse complement strand
AGATTCATTATCACTACTTAAGTATTTCCGAAAAGCGAGTAATTCAACGTCACGTATAACTACAGGGATCTCCTCGCACATCGTCGCTTTAAATATGAGCGGCCCGGAACCTACATGCATGTACGGCTGAGGCCCTCACACATAGCCTGACAACCTGTGCTACCCAATGTATCAGGCAGATAATCGATCAATTACGTTATAAAAACATAATGTCTGATCGCAATGCTATGAGTCATCAGGATAGAGCGCAGTTTTACTATGCACTCTAAATATACTCAGTTATTTCTACGGTCTCTCGTCGTATTTCGGGAAGGGCTGGCACTAATGTTCAGCTAAAAGTGAGATGTTCGCTACCGGACACTGACCCATCATCACATGTGTTTGAAATTTGTGTACTAATCTTTGGGCGTATTTCAAATTTGTGTACCCATCCTTACATGTATCCTTAATGTGTGTATATCTATGTATAGACTGACGGTGGTACAATAATACCATTCCGTCTGTATATGAACGCTCCAATTATATCGGCCCATCCACACACCAACATCCTTTGACACATGTATATGTTGGTTGATATTAATTAGGACTGCCTATACGCTGTGATGGACTCTGTATTGTCACCTAATTCGACCTGATGGCCCGCCCATCATTACACGCACTCCAGATTGATTGTGCACTTTTTTTGTTCAACCGGCATTCTACGCGTATTGTGCTTATGTATGTAATGTTTTATACGTAATCTAGATATATGTTACTTCGTGCATAGGTGTGTACTCTGTTACCGTGCCACACAAATACCGTCGCACTTTTTGCTATTAATTAGGCTGTGGGGCTGAATTAGGAATTTATACTAATTATTCTGCAAAAGTTTCAATGTCAAATAGCAACACCTTATTTCATCAGGATATAATGAATACTTATTGTGTACTTCAAACCTCCCTTGATAGCTCTGTCGTCGTGACACGTTACAGAGCATATTATTCCACGAGAATAACACACCACTCGTGCACGAAGAAGCTTTTTATCTTTTTTTATATTATAATAAGGATATTTGTATGTTTTTTGCTTTGTCCGTGACTCTGTCTCACATAGACCCACTCGTAACGTCGCATTCTTCGCTACACAATGAATTAGCTGTACGGATGAATTAGCAATTCTCACTCTAACTAATGGTTTTATGAAAGATCACAATGTCGATCGCAACATCTTATGTCAACAGGATACAGTACATATTTATTGCGTACATTAAAACTTACCCTGATAGGTTTCTCGTCGTGACATGTTTCGGCAAGAGTCGTGTTCGTATGTTCAGCTAGGAAAGTAAGATGCCTCCCCACCGCTCGCACAAAGCTAAAATCACCCAGTTACAAGTTCTTAGCTTGTAATTTTACCTTTTTTAGATTTACTAAAAAATAATTTATAGTTAAAAATAAAAATATATCATCCGTTTATGAATAAACTTTTTAAATTTATTTATATATTATAAAATGAAATTCGCTTGGTTACCAATTTAAGATACCCTTGCGCTGGTCGTGTATAATGTCATTTGGTGTCCTGGCAATACGCAGCATGACGGTAGAGGAGAAGCCATCGAGAACGATTAGGACGGTACACGCTGGCATCTGAGCTCATATAAGTACATTTGACTTCTGTAAATTCTGATATATAATGTTTGTCTATACATTTTATTAATCACACGGGTAATTTCAAAATATAATTTATCTGAATCGCCTATAATGTTATCGTTAGGCAATTATAAACGTAACACAACATCATATTTGTCCTAAATGGCTGAAAAAGATATGGTGTGACAGCAAAAAAACATTGATGTAATGTTTCATCCTGAATAATGAATGTTTCATTGCGAAGAGCGGCGATATTGTAAATGGCATGGATCGCTGTAGAAATAAAGGGGCAATGCTTAGCTAACAATACAACAATAAAACATTCAACAGCTTCCGGTCCTAAATTTTTATTCAATAACACAGAATACGTTTTTGTCGAGTAATTTAAGTAAAGATTCGCTAAACTAAGTTATTACCGAATGCCACATCGGTGAAAACAAATATTCAAAACCATTGTATTGCTGGTCTCAACATTTTGGGGAACAGATTTTGATGACGCACAAAATTGCTCCGTCCCAACGTATTCCTGCTTATTCCATTCTTCCAGTTTGATCATTAATCAAAGCCTTTGTGTCCCCTCTGTGCGCCGCTGTCTAGAGAATGATCAATGACCGCTGGGAGAGAACTTCGAGGATTACGAGACTGGGTCAAAGAAATGAAAGGATCAGTAGAGATACACTTTACGTCAACTCATACAGCACAAACTGCACAACTGCAGGAAAGAATCTGCGATTGGCGATTTTAGCTTAAATAACTGGATCTGCTTTCTTGGAAATGTGGAAGTAACATTAATTAAAAATAAATGGATTTGGACGTATACTCAGAAGGTGTGTGTCTTGAACACTTTTTTTTTATTGATATCAGACTTCATGATTCTCTCCTACTGTCTTTGCACGGCCAAAATATTAAAACAATCTCTTTCAAATAGGTTTACTTGTTAAGGTATTATCCATCTTCAGTATTAGTTTCATCGTCACAAAAGCTGAACTTGAATTATTGTGCAAATTATTCACAGATAACAAGATAATGTTCCATGCAGGGGCACTATGAAAAAAAAGTACAACAATGACATACATGACATGACTGTTAATATTTAACAGAGAACACGATCACGGCAAATTTACTGTTTGTGTGAATTTTGATTTGGGCCTAATTTCCGCCGGCGCCCCAACGTTGGACATGGAAGGCTACCTAGTAGAGCACGGCAATCATTGATTGTGGTAGGTTCACAGGCCTTCGTGTGCGCAACGACTGATATTGTCAGGGTTAAATTTGATACATTTTTCTATTGTGGTATATACGCATGCTAGTGCGTACAGGAACGGAAAGAGTTAACGAGTATCTTCGTGAACGTTTTATTGTATCTGTGCGTTGTGGGGTGGGGAAGTCATCTCGCTTGAACAGATATTAAGGGTTTAGACAGCTTCGTATGGTTAAGAATGTTTTCCAAAATCAATTAGCTTCTTCCGGAAGGTTAGTTCAGTGAGGAAGCTTTGTAGGTTGCACGGGAGATTCAAGAAGGCTCAAAGAGCAGCTTCGAGTGCGGTGCAGCCCATCAGTAAGTGTTTAACGCTGATTGCTACCAGGTGGCAACAGGAGCATGGTGGTGAGTCCGGTTTGTGTCTATGTCCATTAGGTGGGTGTGCGTTATCAACGTGTGTCCCGTGCATAAGCGGTTGATGAACACTTGGTCACTTCTATTGGAGAACTTGGTTTCCGATACTCCAACCGAGGTCTTGACTGTGAGCATTTTTTTTCCACTCTGTTGTCACGTATCATTCCATCGGGACGTTATATGGAAGTTGACGATAGGGAACCAGTCCCGGTAAGGTATTGTGATAAATTGTTCCTGATGGATAGGCGCTAGTTTAGCAAGCGAGTCCGCTAGCTCGTTCCCTTTTATTCTCACGCGCCCTGTGATCTAGCAGAATTCGACCAATTAACCCATCTCGGACATTATAAAGACGTCGTGCTGCATATTGCATAGAGCAGGGTGTTCGTTGTACAAAGTTTTGAGCTGAGTGAGGACACCCAAACTGTCTGTGAATTCGACGTGTTCAGGGAGACGATATGTTTTTTGAAGTAGAGATGGCTAGATCAAGTGCATGAAGCTTTGCAGAGAACACAGAGATCTCTTGTGGGAGGGTGGCTGAGCGTGGGATATCCCCACACACAGCGGCGTCTCCCACTCCGTCCGCGGTTTTAGAGCCGTCAGTGTATATATGGCGGTGCTTTGAATATTTTTCTTCATCTAGTCTCGGAAATTCCTGTCGGAACGCGTTGGTTTGAGGAGTTGGTGTGTTGAATTGAAGAATTCGGTGAAAGAATGAAGGCTTTATAGCCTTACAGTTATAAAAAGAGAGTTGATGCCTCTATATCAAGGTCTAAAGTGTTATAAAAGGGATAGAAGTCACACTGTGGATAGAGTCTTTAATCAAAAATATAAGCCGAAATTATCGAGTAATACTATGCTCCTCATCAGCGGCTAAAACGGTTAATAATCAGCATGTGAACAAACGCGGAGCCTCAAATCAGTCTATGTCACTGACACTTAATTCGCGTTTGTTCACATACTGATTATTAGCCAATTTAGCCATTGATGCGGATCATAGTATTGCTCAAAATGCTCGGCTAATATTCTAGATTAAAGATTCTATCCAAAGTAAGGTTTTATCTCTTATATAGCTTTACGGTTGATATTTAGCAAGGTCAGTATGTTGTCAACGCGTAGAAAAAACGGTGGCCAAATATTATTCTAGCTGCGAAGAGGCATTTATCCGAAATATTGGTGATGTGATTGAGTGCTGGGTTGTTGATTACGCTCCTGGTCTTAAAATAGTATTGTAGATGAAGTTCGTCTCGCCGGAGCGAGACGTAAGCGAGCACGTTAAGGGATTCGATGGGAGTGGAACTGAACGTGCCGGCTGGGATACGCATAGCATTATTTGGCTGCTGAACCGTAACGAACGGCTCCGTAGTCAATGCGTGATCGTACTATTGTTCTGAACAACATCATGCCGGTGTCCTTGTCGACACCGAGCTTTAGGGATGTTACCGAGAGGATAAGTCCTGCTGACTTTCTGCAGCGAGTCTCCAGGGTTGTAATGCGGGGTAGCCACGTGAGTTTAGGCTAACACACGAGACCCAGAAATTTTAACGTTTATTCATATACGAGGGGGATGCTGTGCAGCGTTAGGAGTGGTTTCAGTTGTAGGCCGGGCACATGGGTAAAGTGAATGCTTTTAGGTATAGAGGGCGAGAATCGGAGTCCATTAGAGGAAGCCCAGTTCCCGACTAAGTTTAGGCACTTCTGGAGCTCGTATTGGATTGTTAAAAGGCTAAAGTGTCTGTTACTTATTTGTAGGTCATCCACGTATAGTGATTAAAGTAGTCTTCCGTCACTCGGAAGAACATCGGCTAGATGATCGATTTGAGGATTAAAAGTGTGACACTGAGGACGCTTCCCTGGGGGACGCCCATTTCTTGCGGATACGACGGTGACTGAGTGTCGCCAACCTTGACCTTAGAGGTGCGGTTTTGCAATAATTTGTGGATAAATGGGGCTTGGCAACCTCTCAACCTTTGCGGTGTAGATCTTTCATGATACAGTAATTCCAAGTAGTGTCGAATGCTTTTTCAACGTCGAAAAAAATGGAAACCACATGTTGCCCTCGAACGAAAGCCTGTCGAATGTCTGTTTCTAGGCTTACGAGGTGGTCTGTTGTGGAGTGGCACTTACGGCCTTCGCACTGGATTTTGTTGAAGCCTCCGTGCATTTGCACGGCAGATTCAAGATTTAAGTTTATCATTCTTTCCATAATCTTACAAACTACGCAAGTAAGGGCAATTGGGCGGTAGTTATGTGGGTCGCTGTGGCATTTTCCAGTCTTGGGTATCGGAAGGATTACGGATTACTGCCGTTGGTCGCGAAAAAAATAAGTTAAGTACATTATATTGAGCACTTTAGTAGATGCTCATTGCGCCGTCATGAAAATTTTTGATCATATTGATGTACACTAGGTCCGGCCCGGGTGAAATTTCACGGGTAAGGTCGATAGCATATTATAGTTCGTGAAAGAAGAATGGTTTGTTGTAGAATTCATCGTTTGCAAAAATAAAGTCAATATGTTCACTCTCTCGTACTTTTTTTCCAGTTGAAAAACAGCCGTGTAGTTTGTTGAATGCAAAATCTGGCTGGAAATCTGTGCTAGTTTGCCCGCGATTTCCGCGTAGTAAGAGTAGATAGGGCCTCCGTCTAGATAAGTCGCTCGGGGCGTCCCGGATGCATCTAATTTTTCCCTACTCGTGGGAGAGAGGGGTGCTCCCGTTGATTGTGTTGACTAATTAAATCCGGCTCTCTTGTTTATTTTCTGCTCTAAGTTTGCAGTACACGGCAGTTTCCTTTTTCCGCGCTACCTGGTTCCAGCGGAAACGTGCGCGACGGAAGGCCTCGTACACCCTCTCGAGCCGGTCTCCCGCTTCTTGCACCTGCGGGCACCACCACGATTCTGGGATATATTGGGGGATGAATGCTACAGCTGGACTTTGAAGTTACTCGTAACGATGTAAGACGAAGTCGTGTTTTAAGATGTTGTCGGATAGGCCATCTATATCGAGCCACGCGATATGTGCCGAATATTTCTCCTAGCTGGCTTTCCGGTAGTTGAATAGAAGTTCTTGCCCATCAGGATTGTTTGGTTGGTTGTTGAGGAGTGATATGATGACTGGGTTAGGGTCACTGTCTTGTGTTGAAGGCAGGACTTCCCAAACGAGTTGGGGTGCTAGTGTGGGGACACATATAGGTAAATCGAAGGGGGATTCTCTTTCGTGGGTGATCCGGGTGGGTTGTCTGTCGTCGAGAAGCACAAGGAGGAGTACGACGGAAGTCTCCAAAGAGGAGTACGGGAAGGGTAGTTGTTTGAGCAGTTCTGTCATAAGTGCTTCCGAGAGATTGTGATTTCGTGACGAGTAGATATATACCACTGTGATTGGTCTAAAGGTGCATATCTTCACAACGACAGCTTGGATTTCTGTCCTTAGGGGGAGGGGGTGATGAGGTATACCTTGATGGATCATGAGTGCCACTCCGCCGTGGGCAGCCACAATAATGTGGCCTTCGCAACGATGTATGACATATTGAGTGATTATGAAGGTGGCGGTCTCTCGGAGTTTGATCTTTTGGAGATCGATCACCAAAGGCTTATGGAGAGAAATTAGGGATAGTAATTAATCTTTCATGCTTCCAAGCCCCTGGCAATTCCACTGAAGTATTGTTGTGTTGTTCATTTCGAACTTGAGCGTTTACGAGAGCGTCCGCTTTCTGTAGAACGTGGCCTTCTAGGATCACTGCGTTCGCAGCTGTGAGTGTTCATGTAGGAGGAGGACGGTGTTTGCTTATTGAGCGAGTGCACTTTTTTTCTATGGATGGTGTTTTTAACTGTATGATTGACTGAATAGTAGCCGGTGGATATTTGGGTCGATTGAAGTGCATGGTCGATTAGTGTTAAAGATTTACAACGCGTCCTCATGCAGGTGGTCGTTCTCGCTGGTGAGGGGTTCTGGTGTAGGGAATGTTAACTGAGAGTTGTATACCTTACTTTTGTTTTCGCTGGGTGTGGTGCCGGTTAAGAGGGACCGAAGTCACACTAAGCTTTGATTTTGGCAAGCCGTCGTTCGTGGGCTGTTGCTAATCTTATTGCTTCGTGGCGGGTGGATGTCGCACACTTTGCGGTATTAGTCGGAGGCTTCTTTCTCTCATTACATTTTCGTGTTAGTGGACCTCACTTCGTAATCGGCAGAAGAGGCAGCATCCATCGCGCTGTCCTCCTGGGCACCGGCGGGTTCAGTGCTGGGGCAACTCACCTCTCCTACGTGGACGGTCGCTGAGTTGGGTGCAGTAGCGTTACTGATAGGGAAAGGTGTCGGGGTCGTGATTTAGGTTGTGTTGACGATGCACGAGTGTCGTCTGAAGAGGTGGGCTTGCATGTGTGTTTACCCTGCTTTGGCATAATTTAAATTACGTCAATTTGGGTTTTCAACGCACCAGATTTGCATGACTTGTTTTCGTGTGACTCTGCGGTCGTTTTGTAGGATTGTTATTGCTGTTTGGTCCATGGGCTTTGGGCAGTTGCGGTCGCCTGCCTCACGAAGGCATGAGCATTGGTAGCAAGTTGAAGGGAGGGCTGTGCAGTTGTTTCTGTCATACTTGCCGGCGCACCTCATACAACGATGGGATATGTACGGCTTGCAGTATTTGATGACGTGGCCGCATTCTAGGAATTTTTTGCATATCGCAGGCCATGTTGCCTCTGGGTAAGTTTTGTTTTACCTTGTTCGTCCAGGATTACTACGAATTCCGGTGCATCAGGTCTTGGAAAAGTTATTTGGTATGCGATGGAGTGGATGTTTCGTGATATGGTCCATTATGCTAGAGAAACTTTAGTGACTCCGTAATCTTTCGCTAAACCTGCTGCAAAAGCCCTTAGGTCAGTTGTAAGGGTGTATTTTTTTTTCAAAAGGAGCCCGAAGGCTCCGGGAAGATGCCTTCATGGTTTTCTTTTCTATGGCCCCCAAAAAGAAGAGAAACCCCTGGCCCCAACACTCGCCACAAGTTGTGGCATCCAACCATACTACCACCGCCTCCAGTCATGCTGGAGTAACAGCCTACCCCTCTACCTTAACAAAGATCCAATCTATAACTCTCCGAATTGATAAGCTTTCAAGCTAATTGTACTCTCAAAGCGTTGCCACGATGCACCGCCAGTCCTAGCCTCTGCTTCAGCCAGAACGTTTAGCAAGGATCCCTGGAGGCGGCAGATAACCGTCGGCCGATGTCGTGGATCAGGAGGCTGCTGGTTTTACCGATAACGTCAGTCGTCTCGATGACCAAGGGCTTGCAAAGGTAACGGTCACAAAGAGACTGATACCTATTTCTATTTTTGTTCTCTGCCGCGTTGACAGCCCTGCCAGCCTCTTAAGAAGTGCCAGGTAAGTGACTCGTCTCAAAGGTGTCCGCGCAGGTGCAATCCTATCAAAGGTTTTTCCCTCTAAAGAAAGGGAAAACTTTAACGCCGTCAGGTCGCTTACCATCGCCTCAATAGATTCCGGGCTCAGAGACAAATGTCTGGGATGACGACCACCGCTGTAAGGGCAAGAGAGCGCGTGAGTGCCGGACTCATCCATACACTGACTGCAGCTGCAGAGCTGCTGATAACGTACCGGTGCACCCACTCTGAGCGCAAGAGCAATTCTAAGAGAGTCAGGGTCCAATAAAGTACCCAGAGGGGAGGTAGGAATCACTGCTAGCCATGAACCGCTACCGGGACAAGAAGAAGCCAGGAGACAAGCCTTAGTTTTTCGATCTTGGGCCTCAAGTAACAGACCATCCAAAGTAACCCTTACTCCTTTCCTGTCCCATGACTCCTGAATAGCGCAGCAGCCCCCCTCTGGTTCGATCGCTTCATCACCTATATCCCCCTTCCATGTCAGCACTGCTTCCAGAAGCTCGTTAGTCAGCGCCAAAACGTTACCGTTTGACAAAAGAGCTTCGACTAAGGGACAATCAGAGTGCAGAGATGAGATGAAGTTGGGCAGGGAAAGATCCTACGCCTTGCGAATGCCAAAGCCACCAGAACTGACTGGGAGAGTAGCTTGCTTACAAGAAAAATCTAAAAAAAACATGTTAGTGATTTTTTGGGAAAGTGTCTCGGACGGATTCGTCGAAGCTAGCGAGGTAATTAGCGTGCAGGTATGTGGGAGCAAGCCGCAATAGATACTGGAGTTTAGGAATGGCGAAGCAGTTTTTTAGTAGGGTGAGTGCTTGGTGTGGCTAAATTACGCTCAGTCGAGAGGTCGGCGCACCCAACTGAAGTGGGTACGCCGAGAACAGTGCTAAGTTCAGCAGACGCAATTTTGATGTTAGGGATGACCTTGCGGAGAAGAGTCTCTGTGATCTCCCTGGATGCCATGTCCGAACTATTAACGTGGATCAACTCGCAGTTTTGTCCGTTAATATTCAAGCCTATTTGGTTTAAGTTTATTCGCAGGTCGCGGAAGTCCGTTAAAAAGATATCCGGCTTCCCCCCCCGAGCGTAGCGTCATCCAAATACCAAATGCTCAATTCTGAATCGGCACTTCGCACAATTTGGTCAACTCCGAGGGAAAAGAGAGCGGGCCCCATGGGGTCCCCCGGTTAGATACCAGTTGCAGAGTGGATTGTTCCATCGCTCCGAATATGCTAGCCAATGAACTCGGTACATACTTGGAGTGCGATCATAGGCGGCTTGCAAGAAGATTTCGGCGCCGGATACAGTTGAACGCGTTCTTCAAATCCTATCAAAGAACGACGCGACCTGGTGGGGCGTTGGCGATGTAACGGCGCGTGGCATGCAAAGCCGCTTCGCAGCCCCCTTTGGTGGCAAACCCTAGTTGAACCGGACGCTATTGACTGCCCAACAAACCTTTGTGGCTAATTGCCGGAGGGTGTTGCCGACGGCAATGGGTCGGATATCACCATGTTTCTTCAATAGGGCGCAAAGTGAGGCACCGTAAAAGACCTTTCTGGCAAGAAGAAAGATTTTTCCCTGAAGTGTCAGGTTGACAAATTCTGTGAGAGTTGAGGAAAGGCGGACTCCGGCACCTATAGCATTTGTCTTCAGGAGTGACTCATGGTAACCGGGTCTGAGGCGATCCGGACCAGCACCGGAACCACGTGGAAAAGACTTCATTGCCTTCATGACCTCTTTGACAGTAGCGATAACCGGAGATGTAAGATCATCGTCGGGAAGCGCTGGAAGTGGGATATCCGCCGGGCTGTCCGGATGTTTATCGCGCAAATCTCGTAAAGTTTCTGGGCAGAATGGGGCTAGTGACTCGCTAGAAGAAGCTACCCAAACGGCCTCTCGAAGGTCGAAATCAGACAACTTCGCATTGACTGTTGCCTTAAATATGTCATCTGAGTTTTGTCTGACACTAGTAGCGGTGTGTTGATCAACAAGCTCCCAAGAGAACAATACTGAAAAGTCTCTTTTGTCCATGTATTCCCGCACTTAGAGACGTCCACGTGAAATTAGCGAGGGCTGCTTAGCGTCGGAAAAGTTGGGGTTGGGACACAGCAAAATCCCAAAAGCTGAATGCCATGAACCGGGCCCATGTGGGGGAGTTCTTTCTCGAATGCAGTCACTTAAGAGTGAATCAAGTGCTTCTGCCCCTAGAATGGTTACACCTTTCGGAATCATGTTTAAAATCTTGATATAGCGCTTACATTTGCCAATGTAGGCTGTCGAAGTCAATAGAACCTTGCTCGCTTGATGAATCTGAATGTTGGGTCGTCAGGGCGCCGCTACAGCACGAGCAATGCCAGAACTCGGCGTTTTCTGCTTTGAGAGAGTTCATTTTTACGAATGAAAAATGATAATATTTGAGGCAGTTGGAACACGAAATTAGGTTTTCTTTCTGATATTAATGCTTCTGCATTCATGATAAAAGTTTTTGTAATTAGCTGGATCTATTTTGCTAGCTGGCACAATAATATAACCCGATTGAGCTGAAGTGGAGGCTGTTGGTTTAGCAGTATTAGAAGAACCAATGAGAGGAAGGGCGGACTGAGCCGCCCGTAACGGTGCGGAGGAGGCCGCTGCATCTGCCGTTGTCTCCAAACCAGTAGGCAGAGTCCGCGAGCCTGTTTGTTTTGAGACAGAAGGCAAATCTGTAGCACTGTCAGCTGGGGCGCCGTCCCTTTCAGCGCTCCGAGGTAAGAGAGTCCGAGGCAAGAGAGTCCGCACTGGCAGCGCCCGTGAGGCAGCGCCGGGAGGGCACAGGAGAGACAGCAGTTTCCCCACTGGCGACCTTGTGACTCTCCGGTTCAGCTGCGCATAGCTGGTCTGGCTGGTTTTGGCGTGCTCGGTCTGGTCGGCTTGTACAGTTCGAGGAACAGAAACGAACGTCGCTGAAGGCTCTAGCTCTATAACAGCCGCAACTGTTAGAATTACACGTGCCTACAGTGTAACGGCAGCAGCGACCCAAATCGTCTGTCATCGCGAGGAAGGCGGCGTAATTTACCAGTGCAATTTAAAGTCAGGAGAGACCGTCGAAATCATTTAGCCCAAGCAAAAACATGATGTTCCGATAATAAAAAACGCTACACTGAGATAGGTCAGAAATGTAAAGACTCTAATTCAATACTTTCAAAATTAATGCTGCCTGACATTTCCATGATGAGCTAAGAAATATTATGAGATAATACTTACATGTGACGGTGAAGGGAATGGAAATTAGTACTTGGCTTCCAAAAACGTGATTATTAAGTGATCTAACCTTAACATTCAGCTGAGCGACTTGCTCCTGCGGCTATTCTATAATCATTATTTAGCTCGCTGTAAAGAAAAAATGGGTTTCCTACCTGTGTCGTCTTCCGAGGTTTGTTTTTCGTTGGCAATTTTTTTTTCCCGTTATGGGCAGCTGCATACTAAGACAGCAAAAATTCACACCGCAGATGGCCTCCACAAGTAAGCTAGAAGTAACCGTAATAAATACAAGCTTGATTATGACTGAATAATGGGTAATAGCTGAGGGAGTAAATTAATAATGACCGATACGAATTACTCAAAAAGGTAATCACGGGAGCTCACGAATGAGGGCTCATAAGCGCATAGAAGTAATCAATAATGACATATGACATGAAATGGATTTAGTTGGAAAAGCGAAGTAAATTGAAAAAAAATCCATAAATTGTCCAAAAAGAAAATGCCCAAGAAAATAATCGTGAGAATGGGAATAAAGTAAATGAGCAAAATTTGCCACCGCAAATAGCCTCCAAAATAACATAGATGTAACCGGAAAAAATACGACAGACTTTGTTATGACGGAACATGGGTAACAGCTGAATGAGTAAATTAAAATGTGACTAATACAAATTACACGAGAGAATAATCATGAGAGCACACGAATAAATGCTAATGAGGACATAATAGTAATCTGCAAAGACACGAATTCGAGTTAATAGGTAAATTGAAGCAAACTGAAAAATAACCTTAACAAATTGTCCCCCAAAAAATGATCAAGAAAAGAATTGTAAGCCTGGGAATAAAAGTAAATGAACACATAGAGGTAATCTAAAAATGCAATAATGTTAGCTGGTTGTCAAATTGAAGCGGGCTAAAAAAAATCAACTAAAACATAACATAAGAAAAATACACCTTGAAATGGTCTTGAGAGCCCAAAAAAGTGATAAAGAACCCAACTGAATAATTGATCGATGAAAGGAGTAACTTGTAGTAAAAATATACTTCGCACAGAGAAATAAACCACCGATAAGTGTAGCTAACTAAATGACGTGTAATATAATGAACTGAACAGTTATAAGTAAAAAAAAGTAAAGAACATCAGCGCTGGAAAAACTTGAATGTGTGGAGCATCGTTGTGGCCCAAAACAGTAGCTACAATGAACGTGCGCCCCACTGTTTGGCTGCCAGGATCCTGAAGCAGGTCAAAGCAGATGAACCGTTCAACAAGCAGGTCGAAGTAGATGATCCACGATTTTTTCCTTGCACGAACTCCTTAAATGGGTGCAGGAAGTGGGAGCCTGCGTTCGCAGAATCAGCCACGAGTCGTACCATTTTATTGGTTATCACTTTATTGAAACTTCCATAAACTGTCATAACCGCTGAAAAAACAGCATCACGTACCCTAGAAAAATACATTCGTTTGCCTCGTGGGTTAGAAATACATACCTATGCCCCGCATGTTAGAAACACGTACCCCTAAGTGGGAGCCCAGCGTTCGCGCTAAAACTATTTTCGCACACGCGCACTATCGCCACTTCACTTCAGCTCACTGCATGGCCGGACACTGTCATACCCGCTGGAAATCTTCCAGCACCTGTGGTTTCGGGATAAACGATGTATCAGCCCACACGCATTTGCGCCACTTCAGTACAGCTCATTGTAAGAATCAGCCACGAGTCGTACCATTTTACTGGTTATCACTTTAATGAAACTTCAATAAACTGTCATAACCGCTGATAAAACAGCATTACGTACCCTAGAAAAATACGTACGTTTGCCCCGCAGGTTAGAAATACGTATCTTTGCCCCGCGGGTTAGAAACACGCACCCCTAGGCTTGGTTAGGCTGGGAAGAAAAGTTTCATTAAAGTGATAACCAGAAAAATTATCTCTTTTTAGGTTGTATGCAAGTGGCAGATACCGTAGTTAGGTTGTATGCCAGTGGCAGATATGACAGTGGCTGGTCTAACTAAGAAATGCCATAAATGTTCGCTGTTAAAAAATGGTACCGTAGGTAGGTAGTCGGAACAACTTGTGGCTGATAAGACAGTTGGGGGAGATGAAAGGGGCTGATCTGATTTTAGTTATAAAAGAATTTAGCGCTAGGGATAGCGATCCCCCTTAGGTTAGGTTAGGCTGGGAAGGAAAGTTTCAATAAAGTGATAACCAGAAAAATAGTCCCTTGTTAGGTTGTATGCAAGTAGCAGATACCTTAGTAAGGTTGTATGACAGTGGTAGATTTGACAGGGAGTGGTCTAACTGAGAAATGCTATGAATGTTCGCTGTTAAAAAATGGTACCGTAGGTAGGTAGTCGGACCAGCTTGTGGCTGATAAGACAGTTGGTGGAGACGGAAGGGCTGATCTGACGTTAGCTATAAAAGAATTTAGCGCCAGGGATAGTGACCCCAGGCAGTCAGGTTACATAGCTAGAGGAGGAAGGGTTAGGAGGGTTGCGTAGGTTCGCAGCACCATGCCTTGGTAAGCGGATGAACTGACAAATCGGGACTACGGGTCAGTCACTGTTCGTGCGTAAGTTAACGCAGCCGAGGCAGTCAAGAGCGGACAGGGAGGGATGGGTGAAATCACTCTTCACACACTGTGTTTAACAAAACCTTCAGTCCACTACACAATAAATTGCAGCAAATTCGTTTATCTTCGGTTGGGTCACTCTTTCACTGACGTTCGTCTCTTCGTGCCGTATTTAGATGGTTAAAACGTGGGAGAACACTCCTTCACGCAACCCTCTTGACGGCCGGACTCATTCGGGGTGTAGTTGGAAATGTATGTAATCCGTCTTGTAGCGTTGAAGAACGGATGTTTTTCGAGAGTTACTTTGTGTTTGTCCATGTGGGCAATTTTTGTAGAACGTTACTTTGCTCGATTTTTTCGACGTGGGCCAGATACTTCTTGCCCTGTCGTTGGACGGTTTTTGGTTTACCTACTAGTTATTTGGAGAGTGAGTTCATCATAGTGAATGGATTCGTTGAGGGAGCAACTTTGTTGGCACCGCTAACTTCTCTCCTCGTTGGGAGAGTCAGCCTGGCGGGAGCGAATCGCGGCCGAAGCCTCTCGTCGCCCGACCTTGTAGCCTGTCTGGAATTGGAGAATTTCTCTGTCCCTGCGTCCTGTCGAATGGCCATTTACTTTGCAGTAAAAGCAGTGAGATTCTTTGGATAGGCACGACAGAGGATTAAACCGTTTGTCGTGGTCATCCTGGGAGCAGTGGAAGCATCTTTGCTTACCGTGACAGTCTCTGCTGGTGTGTCCGTATTTCTGGCATCGCATCGCATCGCATCGGTTCATGTGGTTGGGTGGGGTGGGGCAGTTGAATTTTAGTTGGAGGGCAGAAGTAGTGTTTCTTTTTTCCTCCAACTACGTAGTCCTCGTATTGAACGAGTCCGGCGATGAACTCGTCAGCTTGCTCACTCGGAAGATTCTCAATGTCAACCAGGCCTGAGCTCATGAAAAAGTTGTGTGTGGTAAAAATGAGCAGGACTTTTGACATATTCTGTTCGTGGAAAGTATAGTGTCGCTTTGAATTTTTGAGTCTATTAGGATAGTGAAGCTATCGTCACTCCAATAAGTTGAATCTATTTATAAGATCGTGTTTCCGGAAAATTCTGGTAAAATATAATCAAGTTAAACTAATTCTATACGTAATAATAGCTCAAAGGTCTTCATTTATGCAAAATAAATTCCTCAGCTTGACACTCAGTATCAATCAATGTCTGTATTTTCAATCAATCACGTTCAACAACCGAGTAACTGACGCAGACGCTCCCTCTGAGCTGATGAAAGATAAATCGCTTCCGAGAGGTAAAACGTACTGTCATATCAATCGGAATTATAAAACGTGTCTTTTGATGCATTGAATACAAAATCAATTGCCCAGCAGAGGTCTGAAAGTTTCCATCCAATTAAGTGCATAGCTGTATGATTCGTTCGAAGCTGAACAACGAATAACATTGCGATGAAGGATCTGGTGTGCTCTGCGATGATAGACCTTAAATTATTACCGCAGAACGGGATGGAACAAATCCCATCCTTTGTGTTTTCTCCAGTGTTGATATATTCTGTGGAGAAATATGTTCACCATGAAACTGAAACGAATCCTCTTACCAACCATTCGATACTCTTCATTAACGAACGAGGCAACAATTTGCGTCCAATCTTATACATTGTGAACAAAAAATGTGTAATACTTTTAGAGCGTTTTCGGCTGGGTGGCAAATGGTAACGCTGGAAGTCTATCTTGTTGGAGATGAATTAAAATAAAAAAAAATGTTTTTTTACATTCGTTAAGAATAGTTAACAGTATTTACATTTTCTCCATTGAAGTGGAAGTTAACTTTAACTAATTAGAATTAACGTAGCATAATCAGAATTAACATAATCAGAATTACCGTAGCCCTGCAATCAATTACCTAATCACAATTAACATCGTCCTGCAACCGGTAACATAATCACAATTAACATCGTCCTGCAACCGGTAACATAATCGCAATTAACATCGTCCTGCAATCGGTAACATAATCGCAATTAACATCGTCCTGCAATCAGTAACATAATCGCAATTAACATCGTCCTGCAATTTGTAACATAATCAAAAATAACATCGTCCTGCAATCGGTAAAATAATCACAATTAACATCGTCGTGCACAACTGACATCGTCCCTTGTAAGAACAACACGTTCGGACAAAAAAAAATCGACACAAGGAAACATCTCTATTTTGTTTGTTATGCTGCATTGGTCATTTATGACATGATTACTGGGGAATTGACAAGGGCGCTAAAATGGAAAAACAATAGCGATTAGACGGATTTTTTTTTATTGTAATGATAACCAATGTACCGAATTATCTAGAGCTATAGAAACTTCAATGATTTATCATTATTGCGCCTGACAGGGGTTCGAACGCCGGGAGGCCTGTTGCTTCAGTTTGATGGCAACAAGGTGCCAGGTAAATAAATTATGGCTTTCGACAGGCTGGTAAGACAAATAGCTATAGATGCAGCTTTGCTGCCTCAGGGCATGACCTCCTTCATCGATAGACTTTTATTCGTAAACAAATGGGAATTTACTGCTTTGACAACCGCCCAGAGATCGTTTCAAGTCTGATAAATCCATTCCCTTTGCCAGGGCAATTGAAGGGTGATTTTTTTTCATAGTATCTAAAACGCTCTCGAGAAGGAATCTATGCGTCACAGTTCTCTTCTATTGTAGCAACGTTGTTTCACAAGCGACAAAAAGCTGTTGAAACTTCCGTCCGCACTTGCATGTAGATTAGTGCCGACACCACTATCGATTCATACCCAGGGGCAAGGCTGTATTGATCATTTTAGCATAGATCACTCCTGCCAAACCGTCGAAAAAAAACAAAGAAATCTGTAACGGGACTAACCTGTCAATTTACTCGTGACCATTCAAGAGTACTCCGAATTGTAGAAATGCCACCTGCTGAACTTTATTTTGTGAAACCTGATTGACTACCCAACAGTCATCCAGCTGGACTACTGTGACTTTTCAGTTCGCAGCCTTACAGGTATAATTATGTGATGTGTATATTGGAATCAATTCATAGCAGTTTTCACTGTTTGATTAGATTTTTGAAGATTTGCAACAATCGTGTTGTGATCCAGATCTCTATGTCATCAGAGATATTATGATCAAGTCGATCCGATACGCTGACATGCTTCTGTGGATGTAGTTACCAATATAGAGAGTAAGTCGCACTTGATGCTCGATCGATATTCAAAACGTTTTCATGTGTTTATCAAAATTCTTTGGTGCAATGCCCGGTAACGGTGTGGCTTTCTGAGTGCGGACTGGCAATCGTGAAGGTGATTAATGACATTACAAAGGCCACACGAGTTCAGAAATAATTTATTACACGAATAGCAAGGCTGCTGTTGCCTCGTGCGTAAGACAATGCATGTATTGCCACTACACTAGAATCATAATTTAATAATATTACCGAGCGACCACATCTACATTCCATTCAACTACATGAAACCACAAACATAACTTCAAAATTGTTCACTTGTTTCCTAGAAATTAATTGTATTATTTAAGAAGTTATCATAAGGCTTAATAAAGAGGAAGGCTTCGGGTCCGATCCTGCAAGAACTCGACGCGCTCGTCGAGGACTGGCGCCGGCACTTATTGGGTGTGAGTCACGACGGGCGCGTCGCTTGAGATTGGCCTAGTGATAAGAGGTGGAGCCTTTTTAGTCACATTCTGATGTATCATGTGAAACTTTCGTTATTTATACGTATTATGGTATAATTTCCATTACTGAAATCGAAGATCAATACACTTAATTTCTTCGGTAAAATTTTCTAGCTTGTCCCGCCTCTATAATTGGCGTTCATTATTGATTTTTTGTTCCGAATAAAATCGGTTATCGGTATACCTAAATTACATACATAAATTACATACATACAATTACAAATGTATGTAATTACATGAATTACATACATACAATGTTAATTTACTGACCTAACCTCACGGAAAAGCTAATCGCTATCGGAAAACATACCGAACTATACTAAACCGTGGGACACCCAAATACCGGTGCAGGCGGTGATGTGTTTCCAGCCCATAATGCACAGAAACGATAACCCGTTTATGTACCTGTTTAAGCCTTCTCCGTTTATGTACGCACCAGCCTGCGATTGCACTACAGTTGAAATGTATATATTATTTACCATTGATAAAGTCACAGATTTTGCACACGAAGGAGTGCGAACCAACCAGAATCGATGATCTTCGTGCCCTGCGGGGGAGCATGCGATGACTCGAGCTGTGGCTCCGGTGGAGATAAACCCCTATTTTCAATCTCAATTTTTATTAGTTATTCTTGAAATTGAATTGACAATTTAAGAAGTTACTATCAGGCAGGCTGAGGGAAACGCATCCGGGTCCTATTCTGCAAAACCTCGCTCTCTGAGGATGCCGCTGGCTCTTGTATTGTATCAAGTCACAACAGAAACGTCGTTTGAGATTGGTCTAAGGGAGGGGGGGAATTTTTAGTTACCTTCTGATGGATCATGTGAAAGTTCCGTTGATTTACTTGTTATGGTATAATTATCAGGATGGAAATTGAATATCTATCTATACACTAAATTTCCGAAGTAAAACTTTCAAACTTTTCCCAGGTCAATAATTAGTATTTATTGATTAATTTCTTTTTTTTCAAATGGAATCGGTATATCACTACCTAAATTACTTCTGAAAACTACTCACAGCTTTTGACCGAAGTAGAATTCATGAGAATATATGTCGCTCACTAAGAAGGCACCCACCCCTTGTCAAACCAGAGCTCATAAACACTCCTTCGTGCAGTGACTTACATAAAATAGGGCATCGCAACAAAATGCATCCACATATGCGATGCTCATGACTTTTTTCAGTTTTACCATGTTCCCAATTATCAAAATAATGAGTATTTGTGGGAAGAAAGATTATCATTGCTCACTTGCTAGACAATGATCCAATTAAAATTAAACAAGAGTTATTTACTAACCGCAATGAAGAAATAGCTCATTGAAGTTACTACTTGTTTTAAAATACAAATAAAAAACATTCATCAACGCAGCTCGGAAGTATCTAGACCAATCATCTTCTCTGTACTCAAAATTCAATAGGCATTTTTATCGAAGAGGGTATCGAGACCAATTCTGAGATAATCTGTTAGCCCTTTGCCAGGAAACCTACTTAACTGTCCAGATACTCAAAAATTACAGCTCACAACATTCCGACGAGTGCACTCGATTCTCCCGCATTTTAGGAATGTGCGCCCATTTTAATCAATTTGTGCAGGTTACATTAGCTTCAAAATATATTTCAGACTAAGAAAGGATGATACATTAACTTCACTGATTCCGGACAACCAACTGTCCACCAATTGCGTGCTCGGATACCCCAGCCAATATAAGTACTAGGCTCTTTTCAGAAACACTAACGTTGTTTAATTATCATTGTGAATTCAGTGTGGAATAAGGGTGGACGGAACTGAATTATATCTTATTGTTAATGACTGGTACTGGTTTAAAACACGTAGCTATGGATATATTTATATTCTAGCGCATTTGAGCATTACGCATGAAAATATTTGATTTCAACGGCCATCTTTGTTTCTACAATCGTATCTAACAGATGCGAATAATGCATTCGAACTGCAAATACTGTATTTGCCCTGTTATTGTGGTTGCTAGAAATTCAATGCACAATAGCAGCTATACAAATTAGGAATATCACGTTCACCGGTCTAAACTACTACAAATTAAGATGAAGAGGCCGTTTATTTTTGTTCCTTATTGAAATGGTAAGAGGCGCACCTTCTGCTTGCTAGAAAAGAGTCGCTACAGAGGAAAGGTAACACTTTTTCAGCACTTGCTCTCGTCTACAAGAAACTTGCCAGGTACAAAAATCTTCCCGATTCACCTTCTGCTGCTCAAACAGTCATTCCGATGCTGAACTCTTACGCAATACCGGGCTCGCTCCGCCAAAATTGAATTGCAACAGCGTGTTCGAATTACGAAAAATTTGCATAACGCCATCGCCGGGTAGAGAAAGTAGTTGGGAAATCCAGTGAAGTATCCACCAATCATTTTGCTTCAGGCGCCTAATTTCGAGGAAACCATTTCCTACTACTAGCTCAAGAACCATGTTCGAAATAGCTTAGGAGCTTTTCAGCAACTATGGATTTTGCAATTACATGTTTTATTTAATATTGAGGACAATGCTTGTATGTAACATAATTGTAATTTCCCATATTGCTACACACAATCTGAGTAATCCACCATTCTAATTATTGGAAAACTTCACCCAAAATGCACACAGTACTGGACCGCTAATTAAATAATACATATTGTAACGTTTAGTTCACCGCCGACTTCTTAAAGCGAATACAAGTGGAAGATTGATGCAAATGAAAAATCACCCCAATTAAAGAACAGAAATGTCAAAATGACGAATACAGTGAATGATGGTGGGTATTTTAACATTTACAGTCTGTTATAGAAACGTTCTGACTCAGTCGATTGCTTGGAGATTTCATTAGCTTCTGAGGAACGCCTGGGCGCGAAGAAGGGTTTGGTGTAGCATTGAAGTCATATTATTTCCGGATATGTACTGATGTAAACACAAGGCCGATTCCCCCAAGTGGGTGGCCAACGGAAATCCATTTGGCCCAAAAGTATCCGGCCAGGACCCCTCAACTCATACCTTGGGTTATGAGTAATAACCGAGCTCAGTGTTAACAGCAAGGCCCGACAACGTTTACTGGTTTACCCCTGCTGCGTCATAGTTTCTCAACGAGACGCCACAGGCGGCTAAGCAAATTAGGGTTTCGTCAAAACTTTTCCCTTCACAACCACTCTCCACTCACTCCTATCCATCTCACTCTTTCTCGCTACCGCCACACGTATCTCTCTTCTCCCTAACATTTGCTGTATGCCATCCATCCACCCGAACTTCAGTCTTCCTCTGGGTCTACGTCCACTCTATTCGCTTGCATCAGCATTTGCACCAATGTCCCATCATCCTGCAACCCCCTCCACCGCGTGCCCGGATCACATTTGTACACATGAATCTACTCTGTTCTCTAATTCAACACCATCCATATTCTGATTCGTACAACGTCATTGTTTGATCTTATCCCTCAGCGTCCCTCCGGCCATACCTTTCAAACGTTTCATCTCGAAAACATGCGCAGTTAAGACAACTTCCCCCTCAAACCTCTCTTTCTTTGCTTATATACTCAATGTCCTACATCTCATTAGTATTCATGGCCCCCATTACTGCACGCCCAATCTTCGCTCTTGATTTCACTTCAGTTTCCACTCGATCAGTCTCCATATGAGAGCCCAGCTACTTAAAACACGGAACTTGCTCCATCGTCTTTCCATTTAGGAAGACACTGATTTTTCTCGCATCGACATCCCTTGAATATCTCATTACGCAACTTTTACCAACGTTAATTCGCTGCTTCTTCCTCTCCTACACTTCCAAATTCCGAAAATAGCCTACACAACTTCAACGAATTGGTTCAGGATCGTATCACCAGCAAACAGTAACTTATTCAACATGCCAATTCCCGCCATTCGCTCTTAACAGCTCTAAGCCTTGACCCGTTACACTCGCTTTCATCTACCGGACCACTCCCTCCATCTAGAGTTTCAACTGCCAGGGGGACATAACTTATCCTTGTCTTAGTCCCACTGTCACCGTGAACCACATGCTCTGCTGCCAACATGAAAACCCTGAACCGCTTTCAACAACATCCCGACGATTCCATAAAAACGCAGCACCCTCCACAACTCCTTTCTGTCGACCTTTCTGTTGGACTTTCCAGTTCCATTTAGTGAGACAGATTGGTTTCACTGCAAAAATCTGATCGGTGCAACCTCTTACGTTCCTGAAACCACACTGTTCCTCGCCAATCGCACCATCCGGTGGCTCCGCCACAGCAACCGCAACAATCTCCCGTACAACTTACCGACCACAAGCAACAAACCGATACCTCTGAAGATGCAGTAGCAATTTCTTATCTCCACAGCTCTTGAACAGCGGAATAATGAAAACACTGAGCCGGTAAATAGGACCCACGACCGACACATAATGCAGATTCAGTTGCCGCACTAGCTAATAACTATCGTTACATTTAGACACTCAAGCCGTCCAAACGAGGTGCTTTTCCTGCTTTTTTCATCTCTACCCCCTATAGTACCATTACCATAACAATGTCCGTAACAATTCTCGCTCCAGGCTCCGGCATCCGTGCATCACCACTCGCAGCAATAATGACAGAAACTGTAACTTTCTTAACATTAAACAAAGCATCAAAATACTCAGCCCACCTCTTCTGCAGAGAACCTCTCTCTAACAACAATCGGCTTCTTTCCCGGTATCTCCCTTTCTCAACTTCTTTACATTTTTCCAGGTAATCTTTTTGCTCTTCTCAAAATTCTCACACAACCACATCAGCGTCCATCATAGCTCTGCTCACCACTCGCATCACCTCTTCACTCCTCTCTTTATGGCTCTCACAGGCCACCACTGACCTCGTTTGCATCCACTCCTCAAAGGTTCTCTTTAGTGCCACCGCTAACTTAACCTCATCAGTCCACCAAACACAGTTTATGTACATCTCAACAACGCATCACAGAACGTCACCCATTTTTACTCAATATTGCCCTGACCATGCACTCTCACACTGTCATATTCCTCATTCGACGCCTGTTGGAATTCTTCAGATCTACTTTCCACATTCAGTTCACTCAGCGTCACTGCCTCTCTTCCTCCTCCCCCTTTTTACCCGTCCCATCTCTGCTCCACTCTTAATCTTTCTTCCGTCAGTACATAGATGGTCAGACAATCCCTCATCCTCTCATCTCAACACCCGGGTATTTCGCTTCTCAAACGAGCTGTTTCCGACCACCAGCTCCCGATTCATGCACAGACCTTTCAGGTTATCTCCACTGTTATTCCTATCGTAAACTCCTTTTCTCCCTACCACATTCTTCACCACTACATCTCCAGCTCTCGCCTTTAGGTCCCCATGTACCAGCTCGTTGTGTTGACCTTCAAACTATCAAAACACTCACTTAGGTTATTCCAAGATTAACCCTCTCCTCCTCACAAATCATACTGCCTAGGCCGTAACTCCTCTCATTTAGAGGACATCTCTCTCCTCTCGGCCAATGATACTGGTCAACCAATCCCTCAATAACAGCATCACTCCTTCTCGGGCCAAATTTCCTCCACGCACGACTCCTTTCCTCTTACCACGCCAAACTCACATCCGCCTCTTCCTTTCAGCTCCGTGTCACTTAGCGCCAACCGCCAATACATCTTACATTTTTTTTATCACAAACAGATCACCAATCTCTCACCTCTTTACTTCATTGGTATACCAGCCACGCACATTCGGCGACCCCAGCAAAAGGGTTCGGAGAGGCATGACTATCGTCGTTGAGAAGGAAATTACAGAGGAAATGTTCATTGACTTCCTCGCCCCGCCCCAAATTGTCGCCTCTGGTGACGCTGGAGGGGTTACAAGAACAGAAATCTAACCCCCAGCCTCAGGGGTTAGGATTGTGTATGAACATACAAAAATTTATTTCGAAATTTTCAGTATTCAGAGTGAGCACCAACATAAAGACTTACAACATTCGATAAGTGATTCAGTTTATTCAACATGCTTATACATATAGAGAAGGCCCTAGCTTAGTGACAAGACGAAACGTGATCAGATATATTTAGGATGTCAAATGATGCAGTACCTGCAGGAATAACATTGGAATCATAACGTTGAAATTATGACACATGTTTGAAGAAAATTAGTCGAATCCGAACCCTAGTATGGTCTTTTATCGGTCAAATCTTCCAGTTTTTGAAGACAAACTAAGTCTGTAGTCAGTGAAACCATGCAAAAATTGATACAAACAAGTATAATAAGTTATCCTATAGAGAAACCACATCATTAAGGTCAATCAGCACGGTTCCAAATGCAAACGTTGCTGCATCAGCCGTATCTTTCCCTTCTTCAATAAGATCACCAAGACATACGACGAAACTAAATCTGTCCACCTAATCTATGTTGACTTTCAAGATAGATTGCCGCGTAGACGCTCGGTATAACTGGAAACGTTGCCAGGTCGCTGCGAAATTGGCTCACGGGCCTCTCGCAACGGGTCAGTGTTGGTCTGGGAAAAATCAGTGAGCTACAACATCATCCGAAGTACCCCAGGGAATGGTTCGTACCCACCTCTTTTTTGTTATAAATAAAAATGACCTAGACATCTGCATAGTAAGCAAGTAATTTCAATTTTCTGAAAACACTATACTTCATAACAAAGCAATCTGTGTGCACGATGGCAGAAATACATAAAATGATCTCAACAGTCTAGTGGAAGGATCAGATAAGTGGCAGAGTAATTTTAATGTTGATAAAGCACCGTTATGAACAGTAGTGCACATACTAGAATTCCTGGCTACGTGACGACACACCCATATATGACCGAAGTGGACCAACAACGAGATCATGGAATATTAATCACTAAAGATCTCATGTGGAGGAACCAAGTGGAAGCCAGCAACATGAAAAACAATAGAGTCGATAGCTATATATACAATATATTCCACTGGAAGTTCAGAGAGATCGGGCTTCTGTTATACACTTCATTCGTCAAGCCCCACATGGAATTTGCCGTTTGTTTTTGGAATAAAATCTTGAATGAGATATCAACAAGAAGACACGTTTTCAGATATCTTCAGAACTTAGGAATAAGTCATTTACCTAAAGACTCGACCAACTCAAACATAACAGCTAATCGAAATAGATAGAGATTACAACCTGAGGAATAGAAATATCGAACCAAAAATTGCTGACAAAAAAAGTTTCAAGTCAGTTGCCAAAAACGTATTTGAAATAAAGATACCAAAATATTGAAGCCGATTACCATATGATGCAAGTAATAGTGAAAACGTCAACACATTAATAAACCGCCTCGACAAACACCGGGAAATAAATCCATCGACCAAGCTTAGATGGCAGAAGCGTTATTGTCGCGTAAGGTAATAACAACTTCTGTTGGAGCCTCCAGCGGCCAGCAACCCATAATAATTGATGGGAACACATTTAGGCTGGGCGAGTTATACTGCAAATTAAATTTTGAAGTAGTGCTGGATTTGACTCCTCAGACCGTCCCATGGCAAGTACTGCCGCCACTACTACGACCATTTTGACAGTAACTGATGAGATGGACTAATAACAGTGACGTGCACTAAACAAAAATAATGATAGGCAAACAGTAATGAACACGTAATTACCGATCATTCATTGACTGACGTGGTCCTGTGCACTCACAGACTTCTTAGAAATGAAATTGACGTTACAACAGTTCTGTTTGTTTGAGTATCAGATATATTATCAGGACAACGTATACATTACTATGTTCACCGCAAAAAAAATCTCGTTTATTACCACGTGGATGCCACTGCTTATGAAATGTTTTGTCAACAAAAATTAATTTGGTGAAAAATTAGCTAAGGTTTGTTATGGTTCGGCATTTTCGCTCTGTGGTCTACCTGAACCACTCCCAGTGTACACTCTCCCCAAGGCTCGTAATGCTCACAATAACTCTGACATCATTGCCGGGCCGTCCTAAACCTCGAGAAATCGACGGAGAGAACGGGATATCATGGGGCGATTTATTAGGGGAAACCATCTTCACTTGCTCGGAATAACGAACGCCAAGCTTCTTCATGATTTGAGATGTATGGTAAGTCCGAAATTCTTCTTCCTGTGTTCTTCTATTCTTCTCCCAGTGTCCACTTTCCCCGTGCTCGTGACGCCCCCAATAGCTCTCACACAATGGCAGGGCAATCATTGAGCACGGAGGAATCGATGGGAAGAACGAGGTGTCAGAGAAGTCTAACTTCCCTTGCTCGGTAGGACAAACATCGAGCCTCTCTATTAATGAATAAAATAAAAAATTAAAGACATGAGCTGTAAAACCTTTTCCTATCTACTATTTTGGCATAAACTTAACATCATTGCAGTTTTCAAATTAGTTGTAAGCACATAAATTACAGTTCTAAACTTAGATGTTTCTATGTGGTGATTTGATTGTTGTCGAATTAGAATCATACAAGGGCTGCGGGCACGAGGCAGCATGGCGTATCTTCTACTCTATAAGATTCCAATGAAACAAATAGAAAATAGCCAGTGGCATAAACATCAGTGATAACACTGTCATTGATATGAGATTAGATCTATTTTCGCCCGTGCCTGACTTGAAGGCTTCAAAGTAACAATAATTATCTAACTTTGAAGCATCTTCAATGAGCCTTTCTGCACGGCTTTGTGAGGCATGATTGTTTGAATTTCATCAGCTCCTTCAGTTG